>NW_026469066.1:0-10000 GCF_026875155.1 Cherax quadricarinatus | reverse complement strand
AAACTCTGCACAAAATTAATTTAAACCAGCAAATAAAGAGCTACAGACGGAGAATACACAACCTCTTTTCACAAACAATGATGATCGATAAAAATGTCACCATATCAAAAACAATAACCAGATCAAAAAAAAAATTGGTTCAACTGTAGGGTGGGGCCCCAGCCGACAAAATGGATATCACGGGGGAGCATTCACCAAATTCAACTTCAATAACAAAAACATAAAGTGGGACCAAGAAAACCCAAGTCCTAACCGATATAAGCTGGGAAGATATACTAAGAAACACAGCCCCCAACGTATGCCTAACAGATTAACTTGTGGCACTCGATTTGCCAAGGCTTTTTCCCCTAAGAAAAAGGAGTAGATGTAAAATGAAAGAGACGGCGCTCCCTTTCAGGCGACGGAAAAAGAATAACAGAGCGGAAAAAAAGAGGTAAATTTATATCGGAAATCCCTTAGGGAACACGGTCAAGAAATAGCAAGCATCGAACTAAAGCTAAAGGAATCTTAGGAAATTCGGGAATCGCGGGAAAAACTAAAAGAAATAAATGAAATCGAAAAAAACCCCAAAGAATTTTTTCTCCTATCCCAAAAACAAAGTCGAGAACAACATCCAGTTTTGGGGGCCCCTATTTAAAAAAGAGGGGCCCTACACAGAGGGACAGCAAGGAAATGATGAGCAAACTCAAGTCCCAAAAATGACTCAGTTTTTAGCAAGCCGCTAACCAGACAAGAGTCAAAAGATCAAAACGAATTTTTTATGAAGACCCAAAAATTTTTTGGTTAACACAAGCCTATCCGATGTTATCCGACGAAAAAGGACTTGGGAACAGTTGAAAAATGACATGCCCATGCACTCTGCCCCAGGGCCAAAACCCCTGGAACTCCGTTTTCACCCCAAGAACGCAAAAGCCCCTATCACAGCCTTTTCCCCACCCAAGGGAGGGGGGAAAAGAAAGGACAGGGGGGTCGTCCCAGTTACTAAAAACAACAGGACATACCCCACCCAAAAAGGGGGGCCAGAAAAATTTTAAAAATATTATAACACGGGGGAAACGCTAAACCCGGAGGATTATACGCAGGGGGCGTAAAGCAACAGCAAAGAACTACAGACCGATAGCACTAAAAACCCATTTTCAAAAAAATCTTTAAAAGGGGGTCCAAAGGGAAACCCAAGTTTCCACCCCCCAAATCTAAAAACCCATCATTTCCCAAAAACCCAGGGAAACCCGGGTTTAGAAACAGGTCGCTCCTGCCCCTGTCCCAACAAATTGGATCACTACGACAAGGCCCCTAAATGCCCTAAAGAAAAAAAAGAATGCGGAGTAATAAAATACAGACTTTGAAAAAAAGCCTTCGCAAGTTTTACCATGGCGTAAAACGAAAAAAAAGCGTAAAAAAAGGGATAACAGGAAAATCGGTCGATGGATCTAAAATTTTCCTCACAACAAACAAAAAGAGAGTCTCAAAAAGTAAAGCCTGGGGCAGTACGGGGGAAAAGCTCTTTTTCCCAAGGCACAGTACTCCGCTCCCCCTTGTACCTAAATCCCCCATATCCGACAAAAGAAAAGGGTTCCCAGCCACAGCCCCCGTTTTTCCTTTGCAGAGAAACCCGAATCTCATGACAGTGACTTCCATTGCAGACACGGGAAAGGGCTCCAGGCGGACATAAAACCAAATTTTTTCAGTGGGCTCAGAAAACAATATAAAAAGTTAAACCCGATAAAAAATTTTTAAATTACCCCAGTGTTACACCCCCGGGGGTTGAAACCATTTTTTTCCCTTTTTTTTTTTAAGGGGCATAAAAAATTTTTGGGTCAGAAGGTTAGGGTAATAATAGGATCCCCCAATCCTTTTTTAAATTAAGTTATTCATAATACAACAAAAGCCAGAAAAAATTAAATTACGTATTTTAAGTTAGGAATGAAATGTTTTTTCTATTTTAACCAAGAATACATAAGGCTTTCATAACAACAATTAGGAGGGGATCCAAAAATATAACATATAAAATAAATGGGGGAAAAAATTTTTAATGTATAAAGTCTTTTTTTTTCCAATTGGAAGCAGTCAGAATAAAACAGAATATTTCCGGGCCCGGCTAATAAACCTTGGGGCCCTTTTACCAGAGACGACAAGGGGGTTTCCTCTTTGGCTGCAAACTTTTTTCACTGGCGTCCCCTCAACCTTGAGCATACGGAAAAATTTTGGGGGGTTCACGTGACTGACTCACCAACACTCGTAAGTAGTTGAACAAAAAGGGGGGGGAAAGGGGGGGTAAAACCTTGGGAACATCACGGCAAACCAAAACACCCGGGAAAAAAAAAAAAACCCCGGGGCGGCAGCGGGTTTTCAATCCCTTTCCAATTAAATTTAAACAGGGCCATTTTTCCCAATTATGTTTTTTGTAACAAAAAAATTAGCCTTAAAAAATAAAAAGGACGTTTTTTTCCAATTTAGCTTTTAAAAGGGAAAATAACCCCCAATGAAAAATTTTAAAAGGGAAGTTAACCATAGGGGAAATGACACCCCGGCCCACAACAAAATCCCCGGCGTTTAAGTTTTCTAAGTGTGAAAAAACCCAACCCAAACTGGAAATAGGGATGGGTACATCTTTCCCAAAGGGTTAGTCATCCATTTCTAGAACTGGACCAAAACACGCAAACTGCAAAGTTTTTTTCCTATTTAAGGCAAAAATAATTAGGAGCGAGAGAAGCACCCGGTTTAACACTTTCTCGAACCTTTTAATGTGAAAAAGGGGAATCCGGTAAGGTTGGACCCTTTAAAAGCCCAGCGTAAAAATTCAACTTTTTTTTGATTTCAAAAATTTTAAATGAAAGTTAGGGGTTTAGGCTGAGAAATATTTATCAAAATGAGGATATAACCGGGGTTACGTCAAAGTGTTCAAAGGGACAATACTAAAGCCGGGGCTTTTTTTTTCCCGGTTGGTTAATAAGATCTTTGATATTTTTCAATTTAAAGGAAAAATAACATATTGGATGTAGAATATTACAGTTTTGGAAGGATTGCAATAAACAGCACCCCAAAATTTGCCCCATCACGGGCATCAACTTTGGGGGGTAAAAGGGAAATTTTGGGAAAAAATTGGGTGAAACGCAATACGGGCGGAGGAAAAGGGAAAAACTTTTAAAAAACGAAAAAAAAGCTTGTTCACAATTTTCGTCCCAATTAAATATATTTTTGGGGAAATGTAAATCTTTTAAAGGGGGGAGGAAAACTTGAGCAAAGTTTGGGCAAAAAACGCCTTTTAATAAGTACCAAATTCCCAAAAATCGGGGAGGGCTTTCCTGCCCGAGCGAAAGGGAAAAATTTAAAATAGCTTGCCTTTAATTGGTCGGGGGGTACTAGTCCCTTCCCTTTTTAAAAAAACCCAGAATTTAATCTGGGGTTTACCCAAAATCACATTTTTGTAAAAATTTTCCCGTGAAATTTTTTTTTTTTCCCCGCAATGCTTTCAGAGTTTCTCTAATTTTTCTAAATGAGACTGCCAATCCCTCCCCTAAAAAACCCCCAGGTCGCTAAGTAAAGCCCCTACACCTTCTAAGGGTTGGACAAAATGTTCAAATTCTCGGGAAAATGGAGGGGGCGGTTTCACAAGCCGAAAGCATAAACCCTTAAAACGTAAAAGCCGATCTTTAACCCCACGAACCCCCCGGAAAACTCTTGGGGCCCCAGGAGTTAAAGGGACCTGGTAATACCCTCTCCGTAAGTCTAAAACTGGTCACAAAATTGGCACCGGGGACAGCATCTATTAAAACAACAATCCTTTGGGAATGGAAACCCATCTTTTTGGGGACGGAAAAAAACTTTATGGTAATTTCCTGCATAAAAACGTACGGGACCAAAGGGTTTTTGGGGCCAATAAACAGGGAGAGGCCCAAGGGGTCCCCCAAATGGGGTTTTATCAAATTTTTATTCCAGTAATGTATTTATTTCTTTTTGAATTAATTCTTGCTTAGCAGGAGAGGGCCCGGTAAGGGGGGGGGCTTTATTGGCCCAACCCCCTAACCAAATTTAATATCGGGAAACCCAATTACAAGGATAGGGGAAACTTTGAAGATGGATTTTTTATTTTAAATGATTAACTCCTTTTTTTTGAAAATTTTTTTAGAAAGGGAGGGAAAAACTTTTCCCGGAAATTTTCTAGTCCCTTTTTTAAAAATTCAGAATTATGTAGTCTAAATTTTCCCCCCTCCCTTACAGTGCATTTCCTTTTTTTCATTGGGATGTAGGTTGAATAGAGGAAAAAATAGTAGGGGGAAGGCTAGACTCGTACTTTTTTTTAAGTTATCCCATGTGATACCTCTTAATTTTTTTTAAAGGCGTCCTTTTTCACGGGCAGATAATTCACCTCAATTTTTTTTTTTCTACTATTTCCCTATTTTTCCCCCCAAAAATCAAGGGGTTTTTAAAGAATTCCTGGAAAATTTTTTTTTTAACTAACACTAATTCAATTTTGGGGAAAAAAGAACGAGTTTTGCCTTTTTTGGGCGAAAAATTTCTTCTTTTGGGGTTGAACTTCTGTCAAATTCCCCCGCAGCAAAACTTTTTAAAATTTGGGGAGATGGGCTTTCCAAAGTAAGGACTGGGGGTGAAGAGGTCCCCCTCTTCCCTTCCAAGAAAACTCGTAATAAAAATTTAAAACACTAAATAAAACTCCATCTTCAAAGATATCCCTACCCCTTTTACATTGGGTTTCCACGATAAATTTAAAATTTTTAGAAAATAGTCCAATAAAAACAATTTAATATACTTAATTTAAAAATTAAAAGGGATCCCCGGGCAGGGCCCCCCCCTTGTTTTCACTCCAGGGGTTGTAACCACTATTTCCTTCTTTTTAGAGCAAACAATTTTTTTGGGCAAGAGGTTTTGGGGAATAATATGATCCTCCGGAATGCCCAAATTTTAAATTTAAAAAAACAAAAACCGAAATAATATACAAAAAATCGTATAAAGGGTTTAAAAATGCATTTTTTTCTATATTTTCCAACATATACATAAGGCTTTTATAACAGACGAATTTGGAGGAGATCCTAGAAAAAACAAATTTTTTTTAAAAAAAATGGAGATTACTTTAAAGATAAAGTCTTGTTTTTTAAATTGGGGAAGGGAGTCAGAATAAAACAGAAAAATGTCCCGGCCGGGTAAAAACCTTGGGCCCGTTACCAAGATGACAAGGGGTGTTTTCCCCCGTTGGCTGCACTTTTTCACTGCCCTTCCCCCCAACCTTGAGCATACGGGAAAGTGGGGTCCCTGACGTACCCCACCCAAAACCAGTAGAGTAATTGAACATAAAGGGGGGAAAAGGGGGGGGAAGGGGGGAAAAAACCAAAGAACATCCCCCCTAACCATACAAACCCGGGACACCGGGCCAGGCAGGTATTTTTCCTCCAATTAAAATTTCATGGCCAAAATTTAACCCAATTTTGAATTTTTGTAAAAAAAAATTTGCCTTAATAATCCCAAAGGGCGTTTTTTTCCCCCAATTTTGCTATTAAAGGAAATAACCGCAATTTTAAATTAAAGGAAAAGGGTTTAAACCCTAGGGGCATGACACCAGATATGGTTTAAAAACGAAAGGGAAATTTAAATCTTCATCAGAGTACAAAACCCAAAATTTTGGCCCCAAAATAAGGGGAAAAAACCCAAATCCCAAAAACCTGGGGGTGATCATGTTGGGGATCTCACCTTCAAACCATAACATTTTATCAATCCCCCCTGCCCAGAAAAATGACAGGATGGATAAAGAGAACCTTCAAAACAGGGAGGCCAAGCCTATGAAAGAAAACCCCTTCAGGTCACTTTTTTCTATCTTAGCGGGGAAAAATTTCTGGGACAAATAACAGCACCTTTCAAAGGCAGGTGAAAAATTTCTGACCTAGAAAAATTTTACAAGAACCTTCATGGGGCGCATAACGGAGAAAAAAACCTCAATTAAAAATGGGACGCTTGAGGTTCCTGAACCCTGTATTCCCTGGAACGCAGGCGGGGGAGAAAACATGAATTTAAATACACCCGGGAAAAACCAAAAGGGAAAAAGTACCGAAAATTGCACACGAAAATTTAAATTTACTACGAAAAAAAACAAAAACTTGGCAGGAACGATGCAACATCCCCCCAATGAAAAGCAGGGGTGTCACTAGCACGTTAAGAGACCATACAATAAGTGTCAGGGGCCTGAGACTGTTCAACTGCCTCCCAGCATACATAAGGGGGATTACCAACAGACCCCTGGCAGTCTTCAAGCTGGCATTGGACAAGCACCTAAAGTCGGTTCCTGACCAGCCGGGCTGTGGCTCGTACGTTGGTTTGCGTGCAGCCAGCAGCAACAGCCTGGTTGATCAGGCTCTGATCCACCAGGAGGCCTGATCACAGACCGGGCCGCGGGGGCGTTGACCCCCGGAACTCTCCCAGGTAAACTCCAGGTAAACTCCTAATGACGCACTGACTTTCTCGGGTTATTCTGGGTGGTTACACTCCCCTGAGTTAAAAATCCGAACAAATCTTATCTTAACCCCTCCTCCCCTGGGCATGCCCACGAGCTACTCTTTGTCAGGATTTAGTCAAATCAAGTCAAATTTTATTTCTTTGCAAATAGTACATTGAGATTATATATTTACAATAAAGAGTTGCAGTGCAAAGAGAGCCTCTATCATGCCTAGGCATTATGGGCAGACTTAATTTAATGGCTTACTGGCTACTTAATACTAAAGAAATTTATTTTATTTATTTAGAAATTTTAGCATACAAACAGAGGTACAAAAAATACAGGTAAGAGCAGCATGCCAAAGCCACTTATATGCATAGCATTACGGGCTGGCTTAAAATTAACTTAAGATTAACTAAGCAATGATGAAATCAGTGATAAGACATTATTGTAAACAGATAACTATAAAATACAAATGAGTATTACAAAGACAGGTCCTATGGTTGCATGCATTGCTTTTCATTCAGTAGAATGGAGTATTCTGTTAGGTAGTGTATTTAAAAAAAATAACAAAGTTAGGTTTAACATTTGTGTGATATAATTGTGAGTAACATTTAGGATATACAATTTATATGGTTCAGTTATTCAGTATTTATTTGGTTTTGAGTGAGTAAGTGAACTTTGAGAAGAGACTTGAATTTATAAACAGGTAGTGTTTCTTTTATATTTACAGGTAATGAATTCCAGATTTTAGGGCCTTTTATGTGCATTGAGTTTTTGCATAGCGTGAGATGGACACGAGGAACATCAAAGAGTGATCTGTGCCTTGTATTATGGTCATGTGTTCTGTTGAGGTTGGCAAGGAGATGTTTGAGGGGAGGGTTAATATGTAATAAGTGCAATAATAAGTATGGATGTTTTGTATGGTGAGTAGGTTGAGTGTTTTGAATATTGGTGGAGTGTGCTGCCTGTAGTGAGAATTTGTTATCATTCTAACTGCAGCCTTTTGTTGGGTAATTAGTGGTCTGAGATGGTTAGTTGTTGTTGAGCCCCATGCACAAATTCCATAGGTGAGATAGGGGTAAATAAGAGAGTGATATAGGGCCAGGAGGGCTGACTGTGGAACATAGTACCGTATCTTCGATAGTATGCCTACAGTCTTGGAAATTTTCTTAGAAATTTGTTGTATATGTGTTTGAAATTTGAGTCTATTATCGAGGTGGATTCCTAAGAATTTTCCCTCTGTTAGCTTTGTGATAGGTGATCCGTTTATCGCTATGTTAAGAGGTACATCTGTAGCTCTGCTACCAAACTGAATGAAGTAGGTTTTGTCAATGTTTAGTGTAAGTTTGTTAGTCCTCATCCAGGTAGATATTTTCTGTAATTCGGTGTTTACAGTATTGGCTAGCGTGACTGGGCTCGGGTGAGAGAAGACGTATGTGGTGTCATCTGCAAAAAGTGTGGGGGTTTGAGTAATTGCGAAGCATTTGGTAGGTCATTTATGTATAGGAGAAAGAGAAGAGGGCCAAGGACACTTCCCTGTGGGACACCAACTGTAATTGGTTGTGCGGAACATATTGGCTTCTGTTGCTGAGGTAAGACTTGAGGTAGTTGAGGGAGTGCCCTCTAATACCATAGTGTGACAATTTTACGTGGAGCAAGTCATGGTCAACTGTATCAAAAGCTTTACGTAAGTCAATGAAGATCCCCAGTGGGACTTCTTTTTTCTCTATTGCAGTGTATATATGTTCTAGCATGTGTATAATAGCATCATTAGTATTTTTATTAGGCCTGAATCCAAATTGGCAGGGGTTGAGAATGTTATGGGAGATGAGGTAGGAGTGGATTCGTTTATGAATTAATTTTTCGAAGATTTTTGAGAGAGGGTGTAAATTGGATATTAGCCTATAGTTATTCAACTCTGTTTGGTCTCCTCCTTTATGGATCGGGGTGACCCTTGCTATTTTGAGAACTGTAGGGAAGGTGGAGGATTCAATGGATTTGTTAAAGAGTGTTGCAATGATTGGTGATAGTACTTGTGACGCTTTTTTGTATATAAAGGGTGGTAAGGTATTTAAATCTCCTGCCTTGTTTTTCAGTGCGTTGATAATAAGGGAGACTTCGTATGGGTTAGTCGGAGCTAGGAACAGTGTGTTCGGGTAGTTGCCAGTGAGGTAGTCATTTGGTGGGGTATCTGAGCTTGGGATATTATTGGCAAGGTTTTGACCTATAGTGGAGAAGAAATCATTGAGTCTGTTTGCTGTTTCTGTTTGTGGGAGTTGGGGGTTCATCTGATTTTGCTAATTTTATTTCGCTATGTCGTGATATCTTTTTTGTTCCCAGAATTTCTGATAGGGTCTTCCAGGTCTTTTTTATATCACCTCGTAAGTTGGATAATCTGTTCTCATAATACAATTTTTTTGCCCTTCTTATCAGGCTGGTTAGGATTGACGAATAACGTTTTGTTTGGTGTCTGGTTATGTGACCCATTCTGTACTGTTTTTCATATCGGTGTTTTGTATTTATGGATTTGAGAATGCTGGGTGTTAGCCAGGGACTGTTCAGTCTCTTAGCTGTCATCTGTTTAGTTTTTTTAGGGCAGTGCTTGTTATAAAGGTATTGGGTCTTTTTTTAGAAAATTATTAATACATTCGTCAGTATCTGTATAGATTTCTAGCTCAGTGTGCCAGTCAATGTTTGTTACTGCTGTTGTGAAGTTATTAATGGCTGCCTCATTGTGAATTCTGAAGGTGACTTTAGTAGTGTTTAAGTTGTACAATATACTTCTATTAATTATAAATGAATCTAATTTAGAGTTTACTGATGCCATGGCATGAGAGTGGCTCTTTGCACTGCAACTCATTATTGTAATTACAGAATCTCAATGTAAACTTGCAAGGAAATAAAAATTGTAGTGTATGTGTGGCAGACGGCAAGACGTTTCCACCAGTAAACTCAGAGCAGAACACTTGTGTTACTCCACCATACTACCACCTTTCAAACCCCAAACCTTATAAAATAAACATCTTTTAATAATACCTCCATTATGTTACAAAAAAACTGTATATACATCAGTAAGATACAGCATTTCATTAGTAAGATTTCAACATACATTAGTTACTAAGACCTTGATAAAGGTACAATAGACTGTACATATATCACTTAAGTGACTAAGACCTTAATAAGGGTGCAACAGATGTACATACATTAGTAAGACCTTGATAAAGGTACAGTAGATTGTACGTACATCAGTGAGACCTTTATAAAAGTAGGACAAACTGTACATATATCAGTAAATAAGTCTCATAAAGCTAGTAAATTGTATACACTGTGTTGTTATACGTCTCTTAACGTTGAGATACGTATTTTACGTAGCGAGTGCATCCAGCGTCCACACACGTAGGAACGTGTGCATCCAGCGTCCACACACGTAGGAACGTGTGCATCCAGCGTCCCGCACGTAGGAACGTGTGCATCCGCGTTTCCCCGCACGTAGGAACGTGTGCATCCCCATATACAGGTACGTGTGCACCCAGCGTCACAATACAGGTACGT
>NW_026469065.1:82500-153555 GCF_026875155.1 Cherax quadricarinatus | reverse complement strand
AATACAGAAAGTAGACAGGAACAGTAGAGATGTGAAGACGATGTAATCAGTCCATCACCCTTGAAGTCGTAGAATTTGAGGTTGTCAGTCCCTCAGCCTGGAGAAGTTCAGTTCCATAGACAGAAACGTTCGGAATAAAGTTGTCTAACTGTTGCATATGTGTCTTACCTAACAACCTCTACTAGTGAGAACGCTGGATTTGAGAGGGACCTGACCTCCCAAAGTGACCTACGTCTCACCTCCTGGCGCTGTATATGGCTCCATCCTGTCACTTCAACTCCATATTGTTTCATACTATGGAACATTGCTCTTTCTCCAGACTGAGGGACTGACCACATCAAAACTTTAAGGGTGATGGACTGATTACAATCGTCTTCAAGTCTCTTCTGCTTCTATCAACTTTTCTGTACTCGACTGAAGAAGCCTACTGTGTAGGCGAAACGTTTCGAAATAAAGATACCTAACATGCCTGCGGAATGTCACATTCAGGTTTTAAATTGTTCCAAGTAATAGAAGTATCGGGAAAGGGGGTGGAGTGGCATTGTATGTCCCGAGATCGCTTGAACTGTTGCATAAAAACGGTAAGTCTGAAGTAACACATACAGAGTCTATTTGGATAGAATTTTCAGAGGGGCATGAAAAATTTATTTTAGGCGTGATATATCGTCCCCCAAACTAGATAGGGACCAAGGGAGACTACTAGGGAGGAAATTGTTAAGGCCACAAGGCACGATAATGTAGTAATTCTAGGAGATTTAACTTTAGTCATATTGATTGGAATTTCTTGACTGGGAATTTAGAATCATACGACTTCTTAGAAGTAGTTCAGGATTGTTTTTTTGAAGAAGTTTGTGACAGAACCTACAAGGGAAATAACCTGCTTGACTTAGTTCTGGCAAACAATGAATCCCTTGTTAATAATTTAGAAATTTCAGAGGAACATGGGTGCTAGCGACCACAAATCGATTACATTTAGCATTGAATGGAAGTACGATAGTAGCGATAACTCAGTAACAGTCCCAGATTTTCGCTTAGAAGATTACGATGGGCTTAGAGAACACTTATCATCTGTTGACTGGGGTAACGAAGAGAGCTGTCAATATGACAGTTTTCTGAACACTAATACATGCTGCTCAAAGAACGTTTATCCCCTATAAAGAAATTAGATCAAATAGAAATGACCCAAAATGGATGAATAATAGGCTCAAATAATCTACTAGGGCATAAGAAAGGAATTTATAGGCGTATCAAAAGAGGTGAGGGTCATCTTATAATCAGTATATTGTAATAAAGTTGGTAGAATTACCGACAATATGTAAAGTAAAAGGACACAAGTGCAACTAATGTGACATTTATTGTGGCAACGTTTCGCTCATCCAGGAGCTTTATCAAGCCATGATTCCTGGAATCATCACTTATTTCTATATCCGACAACTTCAACCAGAATAGTGGCTTCTATAACATAGCTGAACCACTTGCCAAGAAACTTCTTCATCGCTATCCCAACATAAGAACACTGTAGAAGTCTGCTCACAAACTTATCCAATCTCCTTTCCAAGCTACCCAAGTTTTTAGACTCTATAACCCCACTCGGTAACATCATCAATGCAGCATTCTTCACCTCCCCTCAAAATTCTGAACCGGACTAAAAATACTCGCGTTCCTTCCACCCCGGGTATTTCCCTGTTTGTGACTTGAAAAAACCCACTGTGGGGGCGAAATTTGTCAAAAAGGATCAAAATTAATATTTGAAATTTGTGTTTATATTTCCATTGTGTCGGTTTTTTATACCATTTTTTTTTCCCTTTTTAATTTCCCATTTTTTTGTATATAAATTGGTTCACCCCAATTATTTCCCCAACGGGTTAAGTCAAACAGTCAATAGAAGATTTTTTGCCTTACGGGGACTTTCCACGTGTTAAATTTTTTCCCTCGCCTATTCTTCCTTATATTTCCCTTGACTATAAGTCTTGGAAAGGGGGAGTGTGGGGGGAAAATTTCAATAGATAGGATAGGGGGAGGGAGTTTTAAAATTTAACAATAGTTTTCATTCCCGGGACTACTTTTTAAAGGGTTTGGGGTAAAGTCAACTCTCGCAATTCCGGCCTTTTTTTCACCCCACCCCAAAAGGGGATATTTTTTTGCTTCCGGGGCTACTTGTTAAGGTAAGGAAGTCTAGCTGGCGATTATCCCCTTTTTTTCCCCCCCCCCAAAAAAGTGATATTTTGGGATCCCCGGGGGGGGTTTTTAAGGAGGGTATTAAGGAAAAAATTTTTCCTTCTTTCCCCCCCCAAAAAAGGGTGAGTGTGGGGGAAGGGGGGGGAAATTTTATTTTTTTTTTGGGTTAAAAATTTTGGAAAAGGAAGCCCCCTGCCAATCAACGATAAAATTGAAGGAAAACGGACAAAGGTTCTGAGATTTTCCCAATTTTGATCACTTCCCTGTTTGGTATGCAAGTACGGGAATAACCCCTCATCATTGCAGGGGGAAAAAACCGGTTTTCCCCTGTCATCGGACGGATTTTTGAGGGCCCAAAAAATCTGTGATGAACGAGCCAGGGGGGATTGTCACCAACACCTGCGACCCCCCCCCCCATCATCAGAAACGGCAAACGATTTAAACAACAAGCAGTTTTCCACCAACACCAACACCCAAGTTTTATTTTAAAGCCTTGAATTCATTTTACCCCTTTAAATTTTTTCTTTTTTCTTTTTCCCTTTAATGTGGGATTAATTTTTCCCACTTTAAGTGTTTTTTTTTATTTTTTTCA
Source organism: Cherax quadricarinatus (assembly GCF_026875155.1). Classification (NCBI taxonomy): domain Eukaryota; kingdom Metazoa; phylum Arthropoda; class Malacostraca; order Decapoda; family Parastacidae; genus Cherax; species Cherax quadricarinatus. Next base: position 150,785 of record NW_026469065.1, on the reverse strand, counting down.
AAATAATAAAGTGTTTAGGGTTTTCATTTTTTTAATTTTTTTTTCTATACATTAATTTTTCCTGAGGAGGGCCAGCCTTAGTAATATGACTGAAAGTTTTTAAAAGGGGCTGAGTAACCTTCACAATTTTTTTAGATTTAGAAAAGGACATAAAAAAATTTTTTTGGTTTGGAAATAGGGTTTTATGAGGGAACATTCTCCCTATTGGGGTTTTTATTGAGGCGGGGGACTTTGGGTATTTTTCAAATTTAGGTTGGATAAGTACATAAAATGGGGGGGGTTGGATTTGAGTGGGATTTGGGCACTTCAAAAATATTTTTTGGGGTACAAAAAAATGGGGTTTTGGGGCAAATTTTTGTTCCCAAGGGGGGATAAAATTGTAAAAGGCCCTTGCCTATGGGGGTCAACAGGCCTGCGGGCAGGGGTTTCTCCTTTCTTATTTCTTATGTTATCGGGGATGGTTTTCCTTATAATCCACCCTAAAATTTGGACCAGTAATTTCCTAAAATTTTGGGGTAAAGGCTTTTTGGGGGCAGTAATTTGACATAACGACTTGGCCCCATTTTTTAAAAAAATGGGTTTAACATTAGCCTTTTCCACATATCAGAAAACCTACACCGGGGTTTTGAAGAGAAAATTAAAAATTTAATTTTAAGGGGTTTTCACGATTTCCCCATTTTGCTTTCCCTTTTAAAAACCCCCTTAAAAAAAACCTCTTTCGGGACCCGCGATTTAAATTTTGTTTCCCAATCTGTCAAATCTGCTTCAAACAACCATTTCACTAGTGACTGTGTGTTACTAATTACCTTTTTAGCAAATTTAAAAAAATTAATTCCGGGGAATATTTTTTAGGGGCCTTCCTTTTAAAAAACGAGAGAAAAAAATTTAAATTTAAAATCGAGCACTTTTTTCTTTCCCTTTTTGTCAGTAAGATGCCCATAGTTTTTTTTGGGGGACCTATCTTATCTCTAATTTTTTGTTCTATAGACGTGGAAAAAATTTTTTGGGTTGTTTTAGAATCCCTAGCTTTTTAAAATTTAATAGCCCCTTTTTTAGCTTTTTTTTAACCCCCTTTTTAATGTTCCTCTAATTTCAATATACAAACATAAAAATGACCCTCACCTTTTTTGATACGCCAAAAATTTCCCCCCTTCTTATCCCCCAGAAATATTTCAGCCAAATTATTCATCCTTTTTGGGGTCATTTCAATTTATCAAATTTTTCCCTTTATATGGGAAAAACGTTCTTTGAGAAAGCATGATAGTTTTTCAGAAAACTGTCATATTGATGTTTCCCCTTCTTTACCCCAGCCCAACGGGTTTGATAAGTGTTCTTTTAAGCCCTCGAAATTCTGCTAAGCAAAAAAATCTGGGACTTTTTACTAAAGTTTTTTCCCCTACTTCGTATTTTCCTTTCCCAATGCAAAATTAATTGTTTGTGGTCGCTAGCACCCATTTCCTCTGAAATTTCAAAAATGGTAAAAAAAAATATCAAACAAAATTTTTAGGTAAGACACAATGAAACCCGTTAGGTATCTTTTTTTCCAAAACTTTTTCGCCAAAACAGGGGCCCCCCTTCTTCAGTCAATTTTAACAAAAAAAAAAAAAAAGCTGTAAAAAAGCAGAAAGACTTGAAAAACGATGTAATCAGCCTCACACCCTTAAAGTTTTGAGGGGGGTCATCCCTCATTTCCGGAGAAGACAAAACATCGTCTTCAAGTCTCTTTCGCTTCTATCAACTTTTTTTGTACCCCCACTGAAGAAGCCAAACTTTTGTGGGCAAAAACTTTTTCCGGAAATAAAGAAAACCTAACGTTGGATATGTGTCTTACCTAACAAAAACCAAATTTTTTTAAATTTTTAAAAAGGGAAATTCATTTTTTTGCCAAAACTAAGTCGCAGGTTTTTTCCCCTTTAAAGGTTCCCTTTTCAAAAAATTTGTTTTTTTCAAAAAAAAATTCTGAACTACTTCTAAAAGTCGTAGATTCAAAATTTTCCCAGTCAAAAAATTTCCCCAATTTCAAAAAGGAACTAAATTTAAAAGGGTCTCTTAAATTTAAACTTTATCGGGCCTTGTGGCCCAAAACAATTTCCCCCCATAGTGTCCCCCCTTGACCCCTACTAATTTTGGGGAAACGGAAATCACTCCTAAAATCATTTTTTCAGGGCCCCTCTGAAAATTTTTAACCAAACAAAACTCTGAAAGGGGCCTTAATTTTCAGACTTAAAACCCCCTTTTTTTTTGCAACAGTTTCAAGCGATCCCCCGGACTTAAAATTTTCCCACCTCCCCCCCCTTCCCGATAATTCAAATCTACTTGGAACAATTTAAAACCCTGAAGGGACTTCCACAGGCATGTCCCGATTTTTTTGAATTAAACCACGTCTCATTTAAAAAGGCAAATCATAAATTTTGGTTCCCCTCCCACTAGCAACTAATCTAAAATCTCCATTTTTATTCCTGTGCACTACGGCATTGCATAAAAAACATTAAAAAGCTCTCCTCTCTTTTTAAAAACCCCTTTCCCCGCTCATTTCTGTTTTTTCTACTAAACCTTTTACGGCCCTTTAATCCCCCCAATGTCACTGGCTTTTCAATATCAACCCGTTTGCTTATTATATTTTCCCCTGGGAACCATAATAATACAACACTGGCCCTTCACTTTTTTCCCCTGCCAAAACCCATCCCACACAACTATTCCAATTAAAAAGCCCCAAATTAGCCCCCCTCCACTGCATTTGCCAGGCTCCCCCCCAGACCTAGATAAGTAAACCCCCACCCGGGCAAACATTCATTTTTTCCCCCATAGAAGAGGTCCCATTTGTCAAAATTTTTTACCAATTTTTCCTTACGGGGATTTGCCAGCCAGCAATTAAACCCCAAATTTCCCCCCCTGGAAAAACCTTTCCATTTCCAACTCCGTCCCTTGGGCAAAAAACCACATATGACGGGGGGTTCCCCCCCTTCCTCCTAATTATATCTTTTGGGGGGGACCTATACCTCTAATAAGGTCTTACTCCATAGGGTTGGGCCAAAACGTTTGCCTCCAGAAACTGAAACGATAAAGGTTTGGGCCTTCCCAAATTACCTCTAAAGATTAAACCAGAGGGTAACAAATCCTCCTTTTCCCACCCCGGGAAAAGCAAACCCCTGTCTCCTACTCCTGTCCTTAAACAAACCCCCTTCCATATACCAAATTTTTGGCTACCCCCCAACAAAAAATTTAAATATTCTTCCCTTTCCCTTTGGGTTTGTCGTTCGTCGTGAGTTCCCAGAAAGTCGACTCAAAATTCGTGGGGTAGCATTTCCCTTTTGATGTCTTTTCGTCGGACTTTTTCCCAGTAGTCACTCACATTGTCGGGTAGCACTGAGAATGTTTTAGATGTTTTCCACAACAGTTTTCCACGGCAGTCCTTTTTCCTTCTTCATCTTTTCTTTCCCTTTTCCATTTGCCTTCTTGACCCGTAAACTTTTTTTCCCCTCTGTCCACCACGACCTTTTTCCCCCTTCTTGACCTGGGGACCAAAACAGAAGGACTACAGGGAATTTCTTTTTTTCCCCCTCGGCCCGCGCCAAAATCTCCATCTTCCCACCCTAAATTTTTCCCTTTAAAGCTGTTTGGAAAAGGCTAAATGGAGGGCATCTTGCTTCAATTCGTAGAGAGCGGCAATCAGGTTTTCACAGAGCAAGTATAACGTCACCAATGACCCTAAGTAAAAACCGTCACCACCAGGAAACTTTTCCAACCAAAATTTTAAAACCTCCCCCAAAGGTTCCGGGGGGGCCCAAAAACCCCCAAACTGGGGTAATTTTTAAAAACCATCAACAACCCTATTTCCCAAAAACCAAACTTTCCTAATCCTTTCTTAAAATCAAAACTTTTTTTAAATTTTAAAATCCATTAAGGGGGGGTTCCCCCTCTTGGAGAAATACCCTCAAGACCTTATTAATAACCCCTTTATTAATCCCCTATCCTTCCACTTATAAAACTTCGATCAGGGTCCCCCTTCTTTCCCTTTCGTCTAAAAGTGTTTGTAAATTTAGTTTTTTAATCTTCTTCCAAAAAGGGAAGATTTTCTAAGGGGGCAAATTTTTTAAATTTTAAGTCATCCAACCCGAATTGGAATTTAAGAAATTTGTGTTTTGAAATTTAAAGAATTGGGTTGAATTGGGGTTGGAGTGAATTGAGTTTTAAGGGGAAGATAATTGTTTTTTTTGTTTTTAAATTTTGGATAAAAAAAGGGGGGTTTTTGCTTATTAAGGTGGTTTAAAAAATTTGATTGGAAGGGGGGGGGGAAAAAATTTTTCCTTTTCAAAATTGGGGAGGTAATTTTTTAAATCATTTAAATTATGGGTTGGGGGGGGGAATCCGAGTTCAAAAAAAGGGCTTTTCTAAAATTAAAAATGCACCTCCCACTTTTTTCGGACCAAGAATACGTTTTTTAAAACCTCCTGGGGTTCCCTGACTCTACTTTTAAAACAATTATTCTTCCTATCTTTGTGTCATCGGCAAATTTTTGCTCATATCACTAGTAATTCCCTCATCAAAAACATTGATATATATTATAAAAAAAAAGGGGGCCCCAAGACGTTTCCCTTTGGGGAAAACCCCAACTTGTTACAGATCCCCACTGGGTTTTAAACCCCCCATTTATGGACACTCTCTGCTTCCTGTCTGTGAGCCATGACTCGATCCAAAAAGAGCATTTTTTTCCCCAAAATTTCCATGACTGCCACTTTTTTTAACATCTTGGGGGCAGAACTCTTTCAAAACCCTTTTAAAAAAAAATTTTTCCCCCTAAGTAAATAAACCCAAATTCTTTATCGTGGCAACAGCCTCAAAAGCTTTACTGAAAAATTTAATAAAATTAGTTAGACAAGCCCGGGCCTCTTGTGAATCCATGCTGAGCATCTTTAAATCAAGCTACCCTTATCGAAATGGCTTCTTATAAACTAGCTATAATTGACCCCAAAATTTTTTTGCCTACAATTTTGAGGTCAGGCTTTTTGGGGGGGAAAATTTGACGGTAACGACTTGTCCCCTTTTTTAAAAAAATGGGAATTTTAAAATTAGCCAAACTTCCACATATCAGAACACTAAAACCCCCGGGTTTTAAAAAGGGAATTAAATTTAAAAAATTTTTATTTTGGTTCACAGAGTTCCATTTTGCTTTCCCTTTTAAAAACCCTTGAAAAAACCCACGGGACCCGGTAAATTATTTTGTTTCCCGTGGGTCTACCCGTTTCCCAAAACCTTTTTCACTAGTGACTGTGATGTTACATAATTTATCTTTTTCTGGCCCACTAAAAAAATTAATTACGGGAATATTATTAGTGTTTTCCCTTTAAAAAAAGGGGAGAGAAAAAAATTTTTTAAAAATTTGGGAGCAAAAATTTCCCATTCTTTTTGCCCAGTAAGATGCCCATATTTAAATTTTTAAGAGGACCAATCAAAATCTCTGCTTTTGTTCAATATACCGGGAAAAAAAAATTTGGGTTATTTTTTAGAATCCCTAGAAACTTTAATTTTTTCAAAGCCCCTTTTTTAGCTTTTTTTATCCCCTTTTTAATGCCCCCCTTAATGAAAATTTAAACTGTTTCATAAGAGACCCCACCTCTTTTGATACGCCTATAAATTCTTTTTTTTTTAAAGCCACAATTTTCAGCCTATTTTTTCCCCCATCATTAGTGACTTTTACTTAGCTCTTTTGGGGGACGTGTACTTACTCAGTGGGACGTGTACTTAGCTCAGGGGTTTGACGTGTATTTAGCTGTGATGACGTTTATTTACCCTCAGTGGTGACGGTACGTAGCTCAGTGGTGACGGTACTTACTTAGGTTTGACGTAAAACTTACCCTGGGGTGACTGTCCTTAGTTTAAAGTGGTAAACTGTACTTAGCACAGTGGTTGACGTTTACTTTTAGCTAAAGTGGAGACGTTCCTCACTCAGGGTGACTGTACTTGCCCCTTTAAGACCTGTTGCGCGCTCTCAAACAAAAATTGAAGCAAAAGCCCTCCCATCGAGCAATTTTACCAACAGCTTAAGGAAAAATTGAGGATGGCCCGAAAAATGGAGTTTTCGGCGACTGACCGGGGAAAAACCAAGAAAAAATTCGTAAAAGCCCCCCCTGTTTTGAGCCCCTCGGGCCCCCAAGAAAGGAAACTGGTCAGGGGGTGAACAGCGGGGAACGAATTTTGACGATCAAGAAGACGAATGGAAAGGTAGAAACGTGAAAAAGAAAGAGACTGCCCCGTGGAAACTTTTTTGGGGAAAACCCTCTAATACTTTCTCAGTGGGGCAAACCCGATAATGTGAGTCGACCTGGGAAGGGCACGACGAACGAAAACCAAAGGGATGGTAAAATTATTTTTGTTGTTGGGGATAGCCAAGTTAGGTAAAGGATAGGGCGTTCCTGCTTGAAGGACAGGTGGGAGACAGGGGGTAGTTTTCCTGGGCGGGATGGGGATTTTGGGTTAAACCATCGGATGACATCATGAGGGGTAATGGGAGCAATCCTATTATCTGCTCAGCCCCTGGAGAACGATGTTTGAAGACGAAAGGATTTAAGCCCCTGTTTAAACGGGTATAGGCCCCAGAAAATAAAAAAAAGGGGGGAAGGGGGGGGGAACCCCCTGTCATATTTTTTTTTTTGCCAAGGAAAGGGAATTTGGGAAAAGAATGTTTTCCGGGGCAATTTGTGTCAATTGCTGGCTGGCCCAAATCGTAAGGAAAATGCGGAACATTCATTGAAAACGGGACCTATTCTTTTGGCAAAATGAAAATTATGCCCAGGGAGGGGTTTTTCATTTATCTGGGATCAGGGGTGGGAGCACTGGAAAGTGCAGTGGGGGGGCAATTGGATTTTTAAAACTAGGAATATTAAAGGGGGTTGGGGGTTTTTGGGCAAGAAAACGTAAAAGTCCCAGTGTAGTAAAAATTAAGAGTTCAGGGGAACTAATAATAAGCAAAACGAGTAGATTTGAAAAGCCATTTGACTTTGGGGTGAAAAGGGAACAGTAATGGGTTTATTAGAAAAACAGAAATAAAGCGGAAGGGAAAAAGAGAAAGGAGGTTTTTAAAATTTTATTATGCTAATAGCCTAGTGCTGGGAAATAAGAGGGCCGAGTTGAGTTATTTTCCCATTGGCGGGTTAACATTGATGTATTTTCCTTAACTGAGACGGGGGTTTAATTCAAAAAGTCGGGACTTTCCTGGGGAAAATGTCAAAATTCGGGGTTTTTTAAATTGTTCCAAGTAGCCCAAAGAAACCGGGAAGGGGGTGGGTGGCTTTATTTATGTCCGAAAATCGCTTGAATTTTTTTCCCTAAAAAGGGTTTAATTTAATCAAAAAGTAGCAATACAGAGTTTTTTTTGGGGATAGAATTTTCAGGGGGGAAATGAAAAACTAAATTTAAAGGAGGTTTATCCCGGGCCCCCCCAAACTTAGATAGAGACCAAAGGGATACATATGGGGGGAAAAATTGTTAAGGCAACAAGGAAACGATTGTAGTAATTCTAGGGGACTTAAATTTAGTCATATTGTTTGGATTTCTTGACGGGAAAAATTTAGAATCTTTAACGATTTCTTTAGAAGTATTTTCGGGAAATTGTTTTTTGAAGCATTTTTTGTCACAGAACCTAAAAGGGGGAAAATTAACCTGCTTGACTTATTTTCTAGAAAACCCAATGAACCCCTTTGTTAATAATTTTAAAAATTTTTGGGAAGGAAAAAGGGTGCTAGCGACCACAAATCAATTACATTTAGCATTGAAATGGAAGAAACGATAGTGCGATAACTCAGTAACAGCCCCCAGATTTTGCTTGGGCAGATTACGATGGGCTTAGAGAACACTTACCTGTTTGATTTGGGAAAACCGAAGGGGCTGTCAATATGACATTTTTTCGAACACTATACATCTGTAAAAAAAGTTGGTAAAATTTAAAACCAAAAATTTATGTAAAGAAAAAGGGAAAACAAGTGAAACTAATGGACAAAATTAAATCAGGGAAAAACTTTTTTTTCACTCTCCAGGAGCTTTATCAACCCTTAAAAAACAAACATGGACACAGAGGGTATAAAAAGGCTCAGATTTGGAGGTGCAAAAACAGTGAGGAAACCTTTTTTGACCAAGAAATCGAAATGACACGATTGAAAAAACAACCACCTCCCCCGGCCCGGGGGAATTGAACCCGCGGTCATAGAGTCTAAAAAACCCCCAGCCCTCGGGGTTAGCCACTAAAAACCACCCAAACCCCAAAATTAAGTTTCACCCCAACAGGTATTTTTCTACACCATAGGAAGGTTAAAAGGGCCACCCTTTTGTGACCACAAATGCAAGTTTTTACAAAACGAATTTTTTCCCAAGTTTAGTGTGGCCTACAACTCTAGCTCAAGTCCCTTCAGGGGCTGGAGTTTTGAAAACTCAATACCGGGGGTTCAACCCCCCCCCCGGGGGAGGTTTTTTGAAATCGTGTCATTACTTTCCCCTTTGGGGGGAGCCCAAGTTGGGGACGGGATTTGGAAGGGGACTTGAGCTAGGGGATCGCCCACGGCCACCCTAGGTTTGGAATTCGCCCTGAAAAATTTTGGCATTTTCCGACATCAAAACGTTTGGGAGTTTTTAAAGGGAGACGTCGTCCAGGGAAACCGAAACCCAAGGACGTTTGGGAAGGGGAAATTGTTTTTTTTGGCAAAGTGTTGGGACTTTTTGGGTCCCCCAGTATAATTGGGTTTTAGGACGGGCCCCTGATGGGGGACCCCCTTTCCCCCCTCCCATTTTTTTAAGGTTTTTTGGGGGGGAAAAAAAGTTGAAAAAAAATTTTAAAAAAATTGGGAAGAGAAAAAAGGGTTGAAATTAAACCCACGGGGGTTTTTTAAAAATCAACCCAAAACCAAGGAAATTTGGGGGGGCCCCGGGGGCCTTTGGGGAAGGGGGGGGGTTTTTTTTTTTTTAAGGGGGAAGGGGGGGGGGGGATTTTTTAAGGTTTTGGGGTTTTTTGGGGGGGATTTTTTTTAAAGGGGGGGTTGGGGGGGGTTTTTTTTTTTAGGGGGGGGAATTTTTTTTTTAAGGGGCGGTTTTTTTTGGGTTTTTTTGGGTTTTTTATTTTTTAAGGGGGGGGGGGGGTTTTTTTTTTTTTTTTTTTGGGGGGTTTGGAGGGGGTTTTTGGGTTTTGGTTTTTGTTTTGGAGGGGAAGGTTTTTTGGGGGGTTTTTTTGGGTGTGGTTTTTTTGGGGGGGTTTTTTTTCCCCAGAAGGCAGGAAAGATTTTTGGGTTAAAAAACCCGGCTGTTTTGGTAAACACTGCCTATTCCTGACGTGTTTGGGTTAAAAATATTGGGGTTATGGTTTTGGGGAAACCATACAAGTGTGAGGGTTTAAGGGGTTTCTTGGAAAAAAGTACAGAACTTTTCTTCCCCTTTCAGTGCGTTTGATATTTTCCCCCTGGTTTTGTATGAAAATCTTTGTTTTACGTCTCCCCTGTTTAAAATTCTGAAGGGTTTTGATGTAATTGGGTTTTTTCAAAATCCAAAATTTTTGGGGTTGTAGTCAAATGGGGTTGAGTTTTGACGACCCCCTCCTTTTTCGCGGTGTTTACGATAAAGTTTTGGGGGGGGTTGGCGAGGTTCCCTTTAAAGGGGAGGTGTAACGTCTAGGAAGAATTTGAAGAAGAAAAGGGTTTACATAAAGCTGCAAGGGGAAGGGCCCGGTTTTTAAAACCCCTTCCCCGGAAGTTGCTGTCCTGTTTTTTTTGGGTTCCTGGGAAAAAAGATTGAGTTTAAAGTTTTGGGTTTTCGAAAGTTTTGGGGGAAAAATTTTAGTTTCCCCGACTCCCGTGCTTGTTTCTCGTAGTCCGGGTTTTTAAAGGGGCATGACCCAGAAGTTGTTTTATTAGGGAATTTGCGTCCCATTTTCCCTTTCCAACGGGCGTTATGGGAGAGGAATTGAAGTTTTCGATTGGGGGTTTTAAACCTTTTGTTTAGGGTTTGCCCGTTTTTGACTGTCTGAGAATATTCCCCAGCAGTGTTTTTTGGTCAAATCTTTAAGAATTTAAACCCCAAATTCCTTCAGTTTCAAAAAGGTTTTCCTTTGGGGATGTTAGAAAATTTCTTCGGGACATTCGTTAAAAAAAAACTTGGGTAGCTGGAGAGAAGGGGTTGGAAATTTGGGAGAAGGGGAACCTTGGGCTCTACCTGAAAAACCCACTCCAAGACCCCTTTTTCTCCAAAATAAAAAGGTTAATTTTTGGGAAAGTGCCCAAGGAATTTTAAAAACGCTAAGAAAAAATTTAAATGGGAAGGGTTTTGGGGTAAATTTAATTTTGAAAAAAAGGTGAGGAAAATTTATAGTAAATAAAAGAAAGGTTTTTAAAAATGAAATTTAGATTTGAATAAATGATGGGGTTTTAAAAGGGAGGGGTTGAAAAATTTTTATTATTAAGGGGGGAAAAAAGGAAACAAATTTGATTTGGGAAAAATTTTAAAAATAAAAATTTTAAATTTTAATAATTAGTTAAGGAAATTGGAAAGGAGAAGGAAATTTGGGTTTTAAAAATAGGGTTTAAAAGGAGGGTTAATGTGGGGGGAATTTTTAAAATTTTAAATTTTTGAATTAAGAAATTTTTTAAGAAAAATTTAAGTAAAGGAAAAAAAAGGGGTTTTTTAAAATTAAAGAGTTATAAAAATAAAAGGGGGGGGAAATTTTTTTTGGATTAAATTTTCAAAAGACCCAAACCACCCAAATGGGAAAAAAGTTCCCTGATTTTCCCATACCCAAAAACCAGAGGAAAAACCCAAAAACCCCCTAAAAAATAAGAAAAGTTCGGTACTTTTTCCAACAACCCCAAAAAGCCACTTTAAAATTTTCCCCAAAACCCCCCCTTAAAAACCAATACCTTTTCAACCCATCAAGGGAAACCCTTCCCCCCGAAAAAACTAAACCAGTTTTTGAAAATTCCCCTTTTTCCAAAAAATCCCCCCAACCAAAAAAGGCCCCAATCGAAAATTTCCTAAAAAAAACGGGTTTTAAAAAAATTCCCCCAATTTCCAAAAAAGGAAACCCTTTAAACTTCCTCCCACCTCCCGGAAATTTTTTTGACTTGATTGAACTCTGTGTTTAAATTTTTAAATGTTTTTTTTTCAAAAAAAAAAGCTCTACAAACAAACCTACGGCTGGGAATGGGGTCCCCCCCCCCTCAGTGGGGTCCTAACCAAATTTATACAAGGGAAAACCTAAGTCCGAACACTTCCCCCAACAAAAAATCCCCTTTAAAACGTCACTTGGTTTTCGTTACGTGGACACGTCCTCGTAAAAACTCCCCAAAAGTTTTTGGGCGTAAAAGGGAATTTTTTTCAGGGAAGGGTCAACGCATTGAAAAAAGGGGATCCATTTACACTAGAAGAAAAAGTCCAAGACAAGCTACATTTTTCCCCTACTTCCCCATTCACAAAGTAGAACAAAAACCTAAGAAATTTTAATTTTTTTCGGAAACCCACCAATAAAAAAAGATCTCACACACTTTTCCCTTCCGTCAAGATACCCCCGACCCAAAAAAAACCCCCATTTATCATCGGGTTTTTTCCCCATGATGGATCTGACCGTGTAGTAGTCAGCACCATGATGGATCATGACTGTGTAGTATCCCGGGACCATCAAAGGGTCCATGGGTGTGTGTATAGTCAGCCAAACCCTGATGGATCAAAGAGTGTGTATAGTCAGCACCATGATGGATCTTTATGTGTGTAGAGTCAGCCCCCAAAGAAAGGATCATTAGTGTGTGTTTGTAGTCGACCATGATGGAAACCTGATGTGTTAAAATAGTCCCGCACCATTTGGGGGATCATGACGGTGTAGTTTGTTCAAAAACCCTGATGGATCATGAAATGGTGTAGCAGTCAGCACCAAGATGGGTCAAGACTGGTAGTAGTCACACCATGATGGATCAGACTTTTGTAGTAAGGGCAGCACCATGATGGATCATGAGTGTGTAAATATCAAACACCATGATGGGTCAAGAGTGGTGTAAGTCAGCAACCAAAGAGGATCATGAGTGTTTTGTATAGTCAGCAACCCTGAATTTGGGTTTATTAAATGTGTTTTATAGTCAAACAACATGAAAGGATCTATGAGGTGTGTAGTACAAACACCATGATGGGTCATGATTTGTAGTAGTCACAACCCGGGTGGTCATTTAGTGGGGGGTAGGGGTCGGGGACCAAAGGTTGGGTTTAAAACTTGGGGGGTGGGGGTTTTCAGCACCAAAAGATGGAAAAAGGTTAGGGGGGTAGAATTTACACCAAAGATGGATCATGAGTGGGGGTAGGGGAGCAGGGGACCATGAGGGGTCATGACTTGGGGTATTGTCAGCACCAAAGATGGATTCATGGGGTGTGTGTAGTAGTCAGGGGGGGACCCCCATTGGGACGTAAGTGTGTTAGTATCAGCAAACCGATGGTCATGACCAAAGAAAGTCCCGCACAAGGGGGATCATGAGGTGTGTACATCCAAAACAAACCCTGATGGAAACATGAGTGTGTAGTAGTCAAAACCCCCATATGGATCATGACTGTGGGAGTAGTCAAACACCCTGGGTGGGTTCAAAGAAAATTTTTTGTAGCAGCCAAAAACCCTTGGAAAAAAACATAAAACATAAGGGAAGGGGGGTTTTGAAGGCCTATGGGGGGCCCCGGGGGAGGCGGGGGGCCCAAATTTGGTTAAGCCAAAAGGGGGCCCCTTTTGTAGGGCAGCACCCTTGACTTTAAGGGGGGGGGGCAGGCAACCCCCTGGAGGGGATCAGGGTGGGTTTTAGGGAACAGCCCAGAAAATCAGATGTTTTATCCAACCATTTTTGGTCAGAAAATGGGGTTATAGCGGACCTTGGGGGGGTTTTGGGGTTTAGTTGGGGCACCTAAAAAATCATTACCAAAAAGTCTTTCCAACCTTTGATTTTGAATTTTTCCAACAAAACCCTTTTGGGGTCTTTCTGTTAGGCCCAAAAATTTTAGAACATATTTTAATTTCCCCTTTTTTTAATTTCCCGTTTATTTTAAAACCACCAAAATATTCCCCTTTTAGTTTTTAAAGTAGACAGGGGCCCTTATTATCCCAAAAGGGTGGTTTTCTGACCCTGGGGTAATTATACCCCCTTTGTTTCAACCAGAGAAAAACCCCTTTTTAATAAGGGGAAAAGTCAGGGTAACAAATGAAAAACAAGGGGTTTGAGTTGAAAAACAAACCTGAAATTTTATTTTTAGTTCAGGCCAACCTAAAAAGATTCCCATGATGTTTTTGGTTTTAGTTCGCAAACCCGAAATCCAAAATTTTTTGGGAATCCGAAAAAAGATCTACTTTTTAGTTTTTAAGGGAAGCCCCACATTTTAATTTTTTTATTTGTTAATATTTAAAATGATTGGATTTTGAAATGTGAAAAATCCACCAGGGGGTCGAATGTGGGAAGGGGTCAGAATGAATTGGGCCATTTTGGTGTTAATCGCAAACCCATTGATTTTTGATTAATTGAGAATTTTAAAGAGGGCCCCCCATGATTGGAACCCGGTGAATTATTATTTTTCCCCCCTTTTTTTAAAACTTGGTGGTTTTTTGTCCCAGGGCCCTAAATCCCGAAAAAATTTTTTATTCCAAACAACCTAAAAGGTCCTTTAGTGGGTGTAAAATTAAAAGTCCAAACCCCAAAATCATATTAAGTCACCCCCCAAATACATTTAAAAAAATTTGTTAAAAGGAAGCCCCTTTTTAAAACATGGGCTTTTTAAATTTTTGTTTTTCCAAGGGCCAAACCCCCCGGAATTAAGATTCCCTAAAATTTTTGGAGTTAAGCCCAATTGGATGGTTTAGGGGGTGGGTGGTAGAACCGCACCATGGGGTGGAAAAAAGGGTATACAAGCCCCCATTATTTGGACCTGAGTTTTTAGGGGTAGTTTAAAATACCAAATGTGTAATTTTGCGTGTGTATTTTTAGGGGGGGAAAAAAAACCCTGGGGGGGATGGTTTGAGGGGGGGTTTTTAAATTTTTCAGGCCCCCGAGGACCCTGGAATTGTGAAATAGACCCCCATTTTTGGGGCGGGGGGGGGTTGGGTTTTTAACAAAACCCTTAAGGAAAATGCGGTAGTGTAAAAAAGAGAGGGAATATGTGTTTAAAAATTTTACACCAAAATTTTTATACTGTTAGTAGCGACCCGAGGAATTTTTTTCCTACTTTGTTATCACCATGATGGGAAAAAATTTTTTGGGTTTGTCCCACCTTTAATTTTTCATAAAATTTTTGTTTTTCAACCCATATTTCAAGAATTTGATTTTCAAGCCCCCCTTTTTTTGGATAAAGCCCCCTTTTTTTAAAAAAAGAAAATTATTTTTTCATCCCTTTTTGGGGTAGTTTACACCAATTTTGGGCAAATTTTATGGAGTTTGAAAACCCTGGAAAAATCAATGGAAAATCACCCCCCCTGCCCCAAATCCCTGATTGTTGGTGTTTTTTAGTCCAAGCACCCAAAAAAGGGCCCCGACTTTTTGATTTTTAGGGGGCCATGATAATTAAAAAGGTGTTTGGAATTTTCCCCCTAAGGAACATTAACCCCTTGTTTTTTTTAGGTTTCCCCCGGGGAAAAACCAATGGGGGAATTTCCCCGGGGTGTTTTTTTTGGAGTATCAAAAAACCTGATTTTTAAATTTTTGAAGGGTTTTTGAGTAAAAAGGGGGGCAGGAATGGGGGGGGATCCAAAGGGTGGGTGTAATACACGCACCCAAAGAGGGAAACAGATGTTGTAGGTTTTCCGGGGAACCCCATAATTTTTTGGTCCCCTGATGTTTTATTACTCACCCCCCAAATTTTATGGGGATCAAATTTGGAAAATTTTTTTTAGTAAACAGCACCATGAGGGTCCCTGAGGTGAGGGGGTAAAAAACAGGGGGCCGCCCAAATTGAGGCTCAAAAAATTTTTGGTTTTTTAAGTAGGTTTTTTTACCCCCCATAAAAAATTCAATGAAGTTGGGGGAGGGGGGGTTTTCCCCCCATTGGGGTGGAAAACCTTTTTATGTGAATTTCCAAGGGCCAAAAACCAAATTTTGGGGGAAAGGAACATTTATTGGTTGGGTAAAGGGAGTCCCGCCCCCATGAAAAAATCAAAAAGGGTTTTGGTAGGGCAAAAAAACATTGGGGGGGAAGGGGGGGGAAAATTGGGGGCTGTTGGTGGTCGCCCCCCTTTTTTGGGATCATTTTTTTTTAAAAATGTGTTTTTTTAATTTTTGCCAACCCAAAATGGAATTTTTAAAAATTATTTTAGTTTAAAAAAAAGGGGATTTTAAATGGTTTAAAGATTGAAATGTCCCCACCAAAGGGAACCCCCCTTTTTAAAAATTTGTTTCCGTTAGTTTCAATAAGGGGTGGATTTTTGGGGCTGTTGGTTTAAAGTAAAAATTTAACCCCCCCCATGGAAAAGCTCAAAAGGGGCCCCCCGATAAAAAAATTTTGTAGTCTTGCACCATTTTATTTAAAACATTGACTGGAAAATAAGGTTCCCCAAAACCTGAAAAATTATGCCTGTGGTAAAAGTCGGGGCCCCCATTTTTTTTATTCCAAAAAAAGAAAGTTTTTGAGAGTCACCAACCCCGAAAGGATCCCTTGACGTGTATTTTCAGGCCCAAACCATTTAAGGAAAAAGGAACGATTTATTAGTTTCCCCGCAAACCATTTATGGAAATTTCAAGACAGGGGGGTTAGGGAGTTTCCCCCCAATCATTAAGGAAACAATGACCCCGTTTAAATATTCCCCCCGCCCCCCCATTTGACCCCTTTAGGGGGTTGTTTTTTAGAAACAAAAAACCCCCCCCCCCAATTTTAAAAAGAACAAGAGTTTGTGAAATTAAGGACCCCGGGGCCCCCCATGAATGGGGATCCCCCTGAGTTAGGGGGTAGAGTCAGCAACCATGATGGATAATTTTTAGTTTGGGTGTGGTAGTTCCCGCACCAAGATGGGTCATGAGTGGTAGTTTGTCCCAAACACCATGAAAGATCTTGATTTTGTAGTAATTTAGCACCATGAAAGGAACAAGAGTTTGGGTGTGGGAGTCAGCCCCCATGTGGATCATGATGGGGTATAAAAACCCCCACCATGATGGGTCATGATGTGTAGTAATCCCGGGAAACCCTGATAGATCATTAATTTTGTGTAGTAGTCACACCATGTGGTCAATGGTAGAAGGGCAGCACCAGGGTGGGTCAAGAGTGGGTGAAATATCAGCCCCCATGATGGGTCATGAAATGTGTAGAGTCAGCACCAAGGGGAAATCATGGGGTGAGTAGTGTCAGCACCATGATGGGTCATGAGTGGGGGTGTAGATTCCCCGCACCCCAAAAGGGTCAAGAAATGTGGGAGTAAATCCCCCACCTGATGATTTATGATTTGGAGTGTGAAGGTAGTCCGGGGCACCCAAAGATGGGTCATGAGTGGTGTAGTAATCAGCACATGATGATCCTGATGTGTGTATTTTCACCCCCAGATGGATCATGAAAATTTTGTGGGAGTTGTCCGCACCATGATGGGTCATGAATGTGTGTAGTCCACACCATGATAGGGTATAGTTGGGGGATAGTCAGCACCAAAGATGGGTCAGATGTTAGTAGGGCAGCACCCAAGATGGGTCAGAGTTGTGTAGTTCAGCACCATGATGGATCATGATGGGTGGGAGTCAGCACCATGATTTAATGAGGTGTGTAGTAGTTAGCACCCTGATGATCATGAGGGGTAAAGTCAGCACCATGAAGGATCATGAAGGGGTGTAGTAGCCGCACCATGATGTCAAAAAGGGGTGTGTGGGGTCAGCACCAAAATGGATCATAGGGTGTAGTAGTCAGCACCAAAGAAGGGCCTGAAATGTGGTTTGTAGTTAACCCCCAAGGGTTTATGAGTTTTTAGTAGTCAGCACCAAAGATTGATTCCTTTTAGTTTTAAGTAGAAAAGTCAGCACCATGATGGGTCAAAGAGTGTGTGTAGTAATCAGCACCATGAAAGGATCATAAATGTGTAAAGTCAGCACCATGGTGGATCATGAGTGTTTTTTAGTAGAGCAACCCTGATGGATCATATGTGTAGTAGTCAGCACCATGAGGATCATGAGGGGGGTGTAGTAGTCCCCCACCATGATGGATCATGATTTTGTAGTAGTCAGCACCAGGTGGCCCTGAGTTTGTGTAGTTTCAGCACCCTAATTTGGGTCATGATGTGTAGTAAATCAGCACCATGATAATCATTTAGTTTTTTGTAGTATCAGCACCATGATTTGGGTCAAGAATGTGTTGGGAGTCCCGCACCATGATGGATCATGACTGGGGTAAATAGTCAGCACCCTGGTGGATCATGATGTGGGGAAAATAGTCCCGCACCATGATGATCCTGACGTGGTAGTATTAGAAACCTGGGATCATGAGGGGTGTAGTATCACACCATGAGGATCAAGACTTGTAAAGCAGACACCCTGATGGATCAAGGGTGGGGTAGTAGCACACCCTGATGGGAAACATGGTGGGAATAGTCAGCACCATGAAGGAACATGAGTGGGGTAGAAATCAGCACCATGAAAAAATCATGAGTGTTGGGAGTCCAACCATGAAGGGGTCATGAATTTTGAAAGGGAGTCAGCACCATGAAAAGGATCATGAGTGTGTGTGGGAGTCAGCACCATATGGATCAAGAATGTTTAGTAGTCAGCACCGGGAAAGGGGTGGTTTTAGTGTGGGGAAAAAAGGGTAAAGCCCCCATGATGGATCAAAACTGTGGAGTATCCGCACCAGAAGGATCAAGAAATGTGGTAGTAAATCAAGCACCCTGAAGGTCCCGAGTGGGGTTTGTTTAAAAAAATCACACCCCTGATGGATCATGAGTGTGGTAGTCCCCACCATGATGGTTTATGGGGGTGTGTGTAGTAATCAGCAAACCCTTATGGATCAAGAGTGTGTAGTTTGTCAGCACCATGAAGGTTTATGAGTGTGTGAAGTAAATCCGCCCATGAGGATCATTCTGTGAGTAGTCCCGCCCCCATGATGGATCATGAGGGGTGTAGTAGTCAGCACCATTATTGGGTCAGAGTGGGGGTTTGGGAGCAGCAAACCCTGTGGGTCATGGGTTTTTAGTAGTCCCCCACCATTTTGGTTTATGATTTTGGGAGTAGTCAGCACCATGTGGGTCATGAGTGTGGTTAGTTCAGCACCCTAAGGATCAATTTGCGTGTGGTGTGGTTAGTCCAACACCATGAAGGACATGATTTGTGTTATCCCGCACCCTGATGGATCATGATTTAAAAAGTAAACCCCGCACATGATGGCCCTGATTTTGGATTTTGTCAGCACCAATGGATCAAGAATGTGTAGTAGTCCCGGGACCAAAGATGGGTCATGAGTGTGTGATAATCAAGGGACCAAAGATTGGGTCATGATGGTAGTAGAAACAAACCCTGGTGGATCATGATGGGGGAGTATCCACCCTGATGGATCATGATGTGTAGTAGTCAGCACCCGAAGGAAACATGAATGTGTGTTAAAAATTAATTTGTCAGCAACCCTGTGGAAACCTGAGGTTTTGTAGTAGTCACACCAAGAATGGATCCCCCTGAAATGGTGTGGGAAAACACACCCTAAAGGGTCATGAGTGGGGTAGTAGTCCCCACCAAAGAAGAACATGAGTTGTGTGGGAGTGTCAGCACCATGAAGGATCAGGTGTGTGGTAGTCAGCACCATGATGGGTTCCCTGGGCTGTGTAAAGTCAGCACCCCTGTTTGGGTCATGGGTGGTGTTGAAGTAGTCAAAAAAGCACCATTATGGTCATGACTTTGAGTAAAATCAGCACCATGATGGATCATGATGGTAATAGTCACACCCTGAAGGATCATGACTGTGTAAATAGTCCCCACCTGATGGAATTTATAAAAGGTGTATTAAACCCCATGATTTCAAAGAGTGGTGTATTTTCAGCACCATGATGGGTCATGGGGTGTGTAAAATAGTCAAACACCAAAGAAGGGGTCATGAGTTGGGGGAGAACACCCTGATGGATTTATGATTTTATAGTCAGCACCATTATAGATCATATGTGTGTAGTAGGGCAGCAAACCCTGATGGATCCTACTTGTGTTTAGTCAGCACCATGATGGATCATGACTGTGTGTAGTAAAACCCGAAGGCCCTTATGGAACCAAATGAAAGTTTTAAAAGGTTGGAAGGAAAATTAAACCCTGGGACATATTTTTTAAACCCAAAAATGGATCTTAGTTTTAGGATTTGCAAAAAGGGTTTTTTGGGGTTTGGTTAGCAGAAAATCAGAAAAAGCAACAGTGGCAAAGTGTTAGCAATGCCAACTAAAAATCCTTTCTTTATATCAAAGAAACATAAATAATAGTGAGTCCTAGGTTTGTCTTCAACCTATTACATTTGGTTAGGCCCATTTAGATAAAAGCGCAACCCTTTTTTGGTCAAGGGGGATTTTCAGAATGAGGGTATAAATTTTGGAAAATGTACAAAGGAGTAGTACAAAGATTGGGTTCCCCTGGGGGAAACCCCCATGAAGGGGTAGAGGGGTGGGTTTCACCCTAGGAAAGGGGGTAGATTTAGGTGGGATATGAAAGGAGGAGTAAGAAATTGGGAAGAGGGAAAAATAAAGGGGTGGAAATAGGGGTGGGGGGAAAATATCTAGGGTTTGACAGGCACCGAAAGGATATAATTGGAAAAATCAAATTCAGGGGGGAATAGAAAAATGGTTTGGTAATAGTTTGGAAAGAGGGGAACAAACCCCGAGGACAATTGGGGTTTGAGGCCCCGAAACGTTGTGTAGTTTAAAAATAGGTGGATAAAAAACAAGGGGGTTATGTGGTGGTGGAGTTGGACCCGATAGGAGTTGAGCAAACCCAAGGTTTGGTGACCTCCCCTTAAACAATGTGGTTTTAACGACCCGGTTGGGGTGGAATTGGGATAAAAGGCCGGTGGGTGATTGGAGCCCTTAGCATGGGGGAGTAGGCCCTTTCTGAGTGGGTTTGTTCCCCATGGTTCTTTGTTCCCTTAGGGTCATGGGGGGGTGGATATAACCCGGGAACGCCAATGGTAGAGTAAAGTGGAAAAAGGGGTATTTTCAAAAAATGGGAAGTTGAGTAAACCAAAATCTAGTTGTGAGAAAAAGGGGTTTTAGAAGCCCCGATGGTTCTTGGTAAAGACCACCGAGGATAATAACACCCCCCCAAGAAAACCTTTAATCCAAATCACCCTAAAGAATCGGGTTTGAAAATAAAAATAACTGACTTATTTCCTACCCTGTTTTGGACCCTATTGTGGAAAACCCCCCATAATGGAAAATGCAATTCAAAACCCCCTTTTTGGGGGGACCTCCCCTGCCACCAAAAAATAAAAAAAGAATTTGTTTTAAAATTGGAAAAAAGGGGGTTTTTGCCAAAAAATTAAACCCGAAAAGGGTAATTTGCAATAAACCCTTAAGGAACCTTCCAATGAAATAAAAAAGGGGTCCCCAGTTGGGCTTTCCCCAAAACCCTTACACCTGGAGGCCTCCTTGTTTGTGCCAGTTTTGGTTGGGGAAACCATTCCCCGGTGGAAATAAATTTTTTTCGGAAAAGTCAAAAAACGTTTCCCAAATTTTTCCCGGGGAAAAAAATTTAAAGGATGCCGGGCCCCGAAAATTTTATCTTCTGTTTTACCAATAATTAAAAAAAAAAATTTTTTGTGTAAAAATTTTACCTAGCCAAACCCAATTTTTGTTTAAAAAATCCCCAAACGGGGGGTTGGGAAGCGGTTTGGGAAAAGAGCCCATGGTGAAGGGAAAAAACCCCGAGTAAGTTTAAGGGCCCTTGTGGACGGGAAAAAATTGGGTTTTAAAATCTTAATTATGGTGGGTAAGTTTGGTGCCCAAACCTAAACCTTTCCGGTGTTATTTTAAAAATTAACCACCTTTTAATTGGGGGGTTGGTTAAACCGGTGGGTTCCTGGTAAACCGTCCCTTTTGGAGTTTTACGAACTTTTCTTAAACGCATTGGGGGTTTTAAAAGGCCCCCCCCCAAAGGTAAGTTTTGGAAAAACCCTGTCCCTTTTCGTTTGTTTAGTCAGTTCTTTGGGAAAAACCCCGCGCTAGGTTTTCTGGCCCCACAAAAACCCTGGCCCAAACCCCCTGGGTTTCAAACCCCCTTTCCCAAATTAAAAATCTTAAAAGGTGGTCACCCCATTTACCTCCCTTCTTTTCCAGGAATTCCGGTTTCCGACCCTTTTATAGGGAAGTTTTTTTAAATTCCCAAAAAATTAAAATTTTAAAATTTTTAAAAAACAAAAGTGCCGTCATGAAAAAAAATTTTTTCCCCCCCCCGGTTCACAATGGGGCCCAAAAGTTCTTTTAAGGCCCATAAAACTCCCACACCTCAGGCCCCCGGGTCTGATATATTTACTTAAATTCATAAGAAAATTTTTTGTAAAAACCCAAAAAACTTTTTAAAACGGTAAATAATAAAACCAAATTTCTAAATTAAAATTTCACTTTTTTCCAAAAAAAAAATTTTGTGAAACCATTTTTTAACCTTTTTTGGAAAACCCAAAAAAAACCAAAAAATTAACCCCATTTAAAAAATTTTTCCATGTTTTTAAACCCTTTTTTTCCCCCGAAGGTTCTACCCTTTTCAGTTTTTTTTAAAATTTTGTTTCAATTGGGGAGCTAACCCCGGGGTTTTAAACCCCCAAAAAGGGGGCCCGTTTCCAACAACCCCCCGGGACGACCTTCTCCACAACCCCCCCAGAAAAGAGTTTTTTTCCTTTCCCCAAAAACCCACCCTTTTTTGGGGGCCCCCCAGACCCCCAAAAAACCCCTAAAAAAAAACCCCCAAAAAACCAAAGTTCTCCCCCCAAACCAAAAAAAACCCCCAAAAAACCCATTTTTCCCACAACCCCACCGAGACAAAATTTCCCAAAACCCACACAAGACACACATTCTCCACAACCCCCAAAAGACACAAAGTTTTCCCCCAACACCACCAAGAGACAGTTTCCCAACCCCCCAAAACCCAGCCCCAAAAACCCACCCCACCAAAAACCACAGTTCCCAAACCACCCCCAGGACACCAGTTCCCAAACCCACCCCAAACAAAACCCCCCCCCCCAAAAACCACCCCAAAAAACCCCCAAGCCCCAAACCAAAAAAAAAAACCCCCCAAAAAAAACCCCTCCACAACCACCACCAGAGACACATTTCTCCACAACCACCCCCAAAAAACCCCCCCCCCCCCAAAGCCCCCCCCAAAAACCCCCACCAAAAAGCACATTTTCCACAACCAAAACGGGGAAAAGCCCCAACCCCCCAAAAAAGCCCCAAAACCCCAAGCCCACCCAAAACCAACCAAAGTTCTCCACAACCACCACCAAAGAGAACAAACAAAACAAGTTCTCCCACAACCAACCACCAGACGAAACGAAAACCCACAACAAACCACCACCAGAGAACACGGGTTCTCCCAAACCACCACCAGAACGACAAGTTCCCACAACCACCACCAGAACGACATGTCTCCACAACCACCACCAGAGACGAACAATTTCCCACAACCACCACCAGAGACGAACAGTTCTCCACAACCCACCAAGAGACACAGTTCTCCACAACCACCACCAAGACAACAGTTTCCCACAACCCCCACCAGAGCGACAATTCTCCACAAACCACCACAAGCACACATTCCCAACCCCCACAAGACGACACAGTTTCCACAACCACCACCAAAAACGAACAGTTCCCA
Organism: Cherax quadricarinatus; assembly: GCF_026875155.1. Taxonomy (NCBI): domain Eukaryota; kingdom Metazoa; phylum Arthropoda; class Malacostraca; order Decapoda; family Parastacidae; genus Cherax; species Cherax quadricarinatus. Next base: position 128,001 of record NW_026469065.1, on the reverse strand, counting down.
CAACCACCACCAGAGACGACCAATTCCCACAACCACCACCCAGAGAGACAAGTTCTCCAAAACCACCAACGACACAGTTCTCCAAAACCAACGAGACAATTCCCACAAACCCCCACACCCCAAGACCGACAAATTCTCCACAACACCACCAAGACGACAATTCTCCACAACCACCACCAGAGACGACACAGTTCTCCACAACCAAAAGCGACCAACACCACAACACCACCCAAACCCGGCCCAACTCCACAACCACCACCAAGCACATTCCCCAACCACACCAAGCGAACAGTTTCCCAAACAACCACCACCAAGACACACATTCCCCACAACCACCACAGAGACGAACCAGTCTCCACAACCACCACCAAACCAGTCCACACCAAAAAAACCCACCAACAGCCAACCCCCCACCAAGAGACACAAGTTCTCCAACACCAAACCCGAACACAAGTTCTCCCAAAACCCACCAACAGAACGACATACTCCCCCACCACCCAAGAACATTTCCAAAACCCCAACCGAGCGACACAGTTAAACCACAACCACCACCAGAACGACACATTCTCACAACCACACCAAACGAACAAGTTCTCCACAACACACCACCAGGCACAAATCCACACCCCCACCACACACAGGCGCACATTTCTCCACAACACCCCAAGACGCAAAATTCTCCACAACCACCCCAGAACGACACAGTTCTCCACAAACCACCACCAGAGACCAATTCTCCCAAACCCCACCAAGACACATTTCCCAAACCACCCAGAAGACGACACTTCTCCACAACCACCACCAGAGACGAAAAGTTTCCCAAAACCAAACCCCCAAAAGCGCCCAATTCCCAACCACCACCAAAGACCCTCCACACAACAACCACAACTTCTCCAAAACCCGAGCAAAATTTCTCCACAACCCCACCAGAGACGACACATTTCCACCAACCACCCCAGAGAAACCATTTCCACACACCCCCAAGACGAAAAGTTCTCCACAACCACCCCCCCAAACGACACAGTCTCCACACCACCACCAGAGACGACACATTCTCCCCCAACCACAAGACGACAAGTTCTCCACAACCCCCCAAAGAGACGACGAGTTCCCACAACCCCACCAGAGACACACATTTCCTCACACACCCCGAGACACACATTTCTCCCACAACCACCACCAGAACACAATTCCCCACACCACCAGAGAACCGACACATTCCCAACCACAAAGACGACCATTCCCCACAACCACCACCAGAGACGACAAGATCTCCACAACCAACCACCAGGACAACATTTCCCCCCAACACCACCAAAGACGACGCCCTTTTTCCCCACCAACCACCACAAGCCCCGAACAGTCCCACAACCAACAAACCCGACAATTCTCCAAAACACCACCAGAGACCAAACTCCAAAAACAAGACCACCCAAAACCACCAAGAACACAGTTCTCCACAACCACCACCAGAGACGACAATTCTCCAAAACCCACCACCGAGACGACCAGTTCTCCAAACCACCACCAAACAAACGCAGTTCTCCCAACCCCACCAAGACGACACAGTTCTCCACAACCACCCCCAAAGGAGCCCAGTCCAAAACCAAACACCACCACAAGCCACAATTCCCCACAACACCACCAAACACCATTTCTCCACCACCACCACCAGAGACACCCATTCCAAAACCCAAACCAAGCCACCACCCACCCCCAAAGGGGAAATTTCTCACAACCACCACGACGCCCTTTCTCCACAACCACCCCAAACCGAGCCAAAACCCACAACCCCACCAAACAGACTCCAAAACCCACCACCAGACGACAACTCTCCCCAACCACCAAAAGCAACACCCCAACCAACCACCCCAACAACAACTCCCAAAAACCCCCCCAACACCTCCAAAACCACGCGAACACACCACAGCCCAAACCCAACCCCAAGACGGACTTTCTCCACAACCACCACCAAAGACAAAACCAACCCCAAACCAACACCACCAAACACAAGCCAAACCCACCAAACCCGAGACGAACGTTCTCCACAACACCACCAAAGAGCCCAGTTCTCAAACCACCCAGAACAAACCATTCTCCCACAACCCCAACCCCCCAAACACACCATTCCACAACCACCCCCAAGACAACCATTCCAACCACCACCAACCGAACATTCTCCCAACCACCACAAGAGACAACAACCCAAGTTTCCAAAAACCACCCCAAGACACAAGTCTCCACAACCACCACAACCCACCATGTTCTCCACAACCCACCACCGGACGACACATTCCCACAACCACACCAAAAGGACACAGTTTCCCACAACCACCACCAGAGACGACTTTTCCACAACCACCCCCAAAGAGACAACATTTCCACAACCCCAGAGACGACACAGTTCTCACAACCACCACCAAGCACAGCAGTTCTCCAAACCCCCCCAAAGGACACAAGTTCCCACAACACCACCAAGACACACATTCCCACACACCCCCAAGGACACAAATTCCCCACAACCCAGAAACAAGTTCCCAACCACCACCAGAGACAACACAGTCCCACAAACCACCACCCCCCAAAACACCACGGGCTCACATTCCCCACCCCCCAAGAACGACACAGTTCTCCACAACCACACCCCAGAGACGACCGTTCTCCACAACCCACCGAACGACCAGTTCCCAAAACCCACCACCAGAGAGAAACCCCCAGGCCAATTCCCACACCAACCCAACACATTTCCACAACCACCCCCGAGAGAACAGTTCCCCACCACCAGCCAAACCCACCCCACGAACCCCACACCCCCAAAGACACCTTTCCCCAAAACCCCCCAACCGGGTTTCCCAACCACACAGAGCACAGTTCTCCACAACCACCACCAAGAAGACATTTCACAACAAAAAAGGAACATTTCCCAACCACCACCAAAAGAAACAATTTCCCAAAAACCACCACCAGAGACGCAGTTCTCCACAACCACCACCAGAGACACAAAGTTCTCCACAACCACCACCAGAGAAGAACAGTTCTCCCACAACAACCCCAAACCACCCCAGAGACCAACAGTTCTCCACAACCACCCAAACAGAACAAAACCCCACACAACCCCAAACCCAAACCAAGACGACAGTTTCTCCACACCCCACCAGGAGACACAGTTTCCCAACCACCACCAGGACACACAGTTCTCCACAACCACCACAGAACGACAAGTTCTCCCAACCACCACAGAGACAAACCAGTTCTCCACAACCACCACCAGAACGAAAATTTCCCCACCAACCACCAGACAACATTTCTCCACAACCCCACCAAGGACACCAGTTTCCCCACCACAACCACCCCCCAAACAAAAAGGCCCCAACAACCCACAGAACGACCATTCCTCCCACAACCACCCCAAAGACACAAAACCCCCTTGCCACCCCACAACCCAGAGACGACAGTTCTCCAAAACCCACCCCCAAAGGGGACACAATTTCCACAACCACACCAAGACAACATTCTCCACAACACCACAGAGACACACATTCTCCACAACCACCACCAAGACGACCAGTTTCTCCACAACCCCACCAGAGACGACACATTTCCCACAACCCACCCCTTTGGGGAGAACCCACACGTTTCCACACCAAAGAGTCACAGTTCCCCAAACCCACAAGACCCCGTTTCCAAAACCACCACAGACGACACAGTTCTCCCAACCACCACCAACGACACATTCCCCCCAACCACCCAGACACTAAACCACCAAACCCACCACCGGGCGACAATTTCTCCAACCCCACCAGAGACGACATATTTTCCCAAACCACAGAGACAATTCCCCACAAACACACCCCCAAACCCACCAAACACTGAACACCCCCACCAAACACCAAGTTTCTACAAAACCCCCATCCACACACACTCCAACACACAGACTCCCAATTCCCCACCACCAGAGACAAGTTCCCACAAACGCCAGACACACCACCCACAACCACACCCAAGAAACAGTCCCCAAACCAAACCCAAAGGGGACACACATCTCCACCCCAAGAGGACACAGTTCTCCAAACCACACAACCCAGCCCCAAACACCCCCACACCCCCAACACCACCCCCAACCACCAACAGAGAGCACAGTTCCCACAACCCACCAAGAGACACATTCCCCCCAACCCCCCCAAGAAGCAACAGCTCCACAACCACCACGGGGAAACGACCACCAAAACCACCACCAAGAACAAGTTCTCCACAACCACACCAAAAACCACAGTTCTCCACACAACCAAACCAAAGCCCACACACAAACCACAACCACCCCACAGTTCTCCACAACCCACCACACGTTAAAACCACCAGGGCCAATTTCTCCACAACCCCCCCGAGGACACATTCCCAAAACCCACCACCAGAGACCCAAACCCACCCACAACTTTCCACCACCAGGACGACATTCTCCACAAACCACCACAGAAACGACAGCCACAACACCACCAAGAACACAGCCCCAACCACCACCAAGACAATTCCACAAACACCCACCACCAAACAACAGTTCCCCAAACCACCACCAAGACACAGTTCTCCAAAACCACCACAAAAAGCCCCCCCACGACACCAAACCCCCAAAACCCAAGGACACACCCAAACCACCAAACCCCACCCACAACCCCCAAAGTTTCCACAAACCACCACCAGAGACGACAACATTCTCCACAACCACCCCAGAGCGAAATCCCACACCACCAAAGACCACAGTTCCCACCCCCCCCAAAAACCAAACAACAACCCCACAACCCACCAAGAGGGACAAGTTCCCACAAACCACCACCAGAGACGACACAGTTCCCACAACCACCACCAAGACGGCCCAGTTTCCACAACCACACCAGAGACAAAGCCCCAACCCCAAAAACCCACCTTTTCCCAAACCCACATCCCCCCAACCCCAAACCCCAGAACGAAATTTTTCCCAAAACCCCACCACCAGAAACACAGTTCTCCCAAACCCACCAAAGACGAACAGTTCTCCACAAACCACCACCAAACGACCAGTTCTCCCAAACCCCCCCAAGACGACACAGCCCAAAACCCACCCCAGAAGACGACACAGTTTCCACAACCCCCCCACCAGACACACAGTTCTCCACACCACCACGAGCACAAATTCCCACAACACCCAAACCAAACCACCCACAACCTTCCACAACCCACAGACGAAGCCCCCCCCCAACCACCACCAGAGAACAAAATTCTCCACAACCACCACCAGGCGACACAGTTCCCCACACACCCCCAAACCACGACCACACCAAAAAACCACAGAAACCACACGAACACAGTTCCCACAACCACCAAAAAGACGCCAGTTCTCCAAACCCACCACCAGAGACCGACACATTCCCAAACCACCACCAACCGCATTCTCCACAACCCCCCAAAGACACAATTTCACACCCACACCAGCCCAGCACAACCCACAACCCCCACAGAACAACTTCCCCAACCAAACAAACATTCCCAACCACCACCAAGCGACACAGTTCTCCACAAACCACCACCAACGACAACCCACACCAGAGAGACGTTTCTCCACAACCACCACCAAGAGAAACAGTTCTCCACAACCACCACCGAGACGACCGTTCCACAACCACCAGAGACCCCTCCACAACCACCCCAAAAGACCATTTTCCCCAACAACCCCCAAAGACACACATTTCCACAACCCCGGAAGGACCCACCCCCACCAACGAACGCCCAACCCCAAACCACCAAAAACGACACAGTTCTCCACAACCAAAACCGGAACGAACAGTTCTCCACAAACCCAAACCCAGCCAACCCCCACAAGGCCAAGTCTCCACAACCACCACCAGAGAACCACATTCCACAACCCACCAGAGACGGACATTCTCCACAACCACCGAACGACAATTTCCCACCAACCCACACCAGAGACGACAATTTCCCCAAAACCACCACCAAGAGACGACACAGTTTCCCACAACCACCACCAGAGACGACATTCCCACAACCACCACCAGAGACGAAACCTCCCACAACCACCACCAGAGACGACAAGTTCCCACACCCCCACCAGAGACGACAACTCCCCCAAAACAAAGCCTTTCTCCACAACCACCCCAAAGGAGAACTTTCCACAACCACCACCAGAGACAGTTCTCCACACCACCCAAGCGAACAGCTCACCAACACCAACAACAAATTTTTCCCCAACCACCAACAACCCCCAGACCCACAACCACCAAACCAAGGAGACAAGTTCTCCACAACCACCAAGAAACATCCCAAACCCCACCAAGAACCCCCACACAAACGCCCAAGTTCCCACCAACCACCACAGTTCTCCAAACCACCACCAGAACGCCCATTCTCCAAAACCCAAACCACAGAGACGACCAATTTCCACAACCACCACCAGGACGACTCTCCCAAACCACCACCAGAGACGACAAGTTCTCAACCAACCAGACCCCACACAATTCAATTCCACCCAAAACCCACCAAAACCACGGCCCCGCTCCCCAAACCCCAACCGAGGTCGAGAGTTCTCCAAACCACCACCAAGAGACACTCCCCCCAACCCCCAACCAAAACGACACAGCTCCCCCACAAACACCACACAATTTCTTTAAACACCACCACAACCCCAAACCCACAGTTTCCCACACCACCACCAAGACGACAAGTTTAAAACCCACCCAGGAGCCATTTCCCACAACCACCCCCAGGACACACTTTCTCCCAACCAACCCAATTGTACACGTTCCCCACACCGTTTAAACTCAAGGGCAATTCCACCACAGACGAATAAACAAGAACATTTTTTAAAAAAGGAAAAAAGTTTTAATTTTAAGTCAAAGGTTGTAGAAGGAAACACCAAACGGTTGCCGGGTCACCCATCACCAGTACAAAGTTTCACCCACCCGAAAATTATTTCCACTGAAAATTTAAAAGGTACACACACACCAATCACCATTCCAACCACTCCCCAAAAATCTCACACACCGCCACACATCCACACCATCCTTGTAAATTATTTCCCATCTTTTATTTTATTCCCATCTTCTTTGGATTAAAAGTTGGTTTTTTTAAAGACCAGAAATTGTGTTAATTCAAAGGGGTTGGGTTCAAACCATATTCTGGTGATTTAAATGACTTTTGAAAGGTAAATATTAAAATTTCAGAAATTATATTTGTACAGGAAGGGGGGAAGGATATAGGTAGGATAGTTCAAATGGTGGAAAGATGAAAAAGGGCCTGGAGTTAAGTAAGAGTTTCATGGGAATTTCTAAAGGGATTATTCATAACCTAGGAAATAGAACCATACCTCAAGGGAATTCCACTAATTGAAGAACAAAACCCCACAAATTTTAAAGGGTAAAAAAAAATTATTAATATAAAAAAAAAAAAAACGGCCATTAACTACACAGTAAAATATCAAGGTCCAAACACACAAACAAAAACCGAACAACGGCATAGGCCAAATCACACGAAAATCAAAAAGAACCAAATTCGAACCCCCAAAAGAGCAACACGGACAAAACCAAAAGGGAAAAAGATTAAAAGAACAACCAAAACAAAGATGAAACAATTATAAATTTAAAAAGACAGAAAGAATCATAAATCAGAGAAAGTTTAAGAAGCAGAGAACAATGGGTTTCAAAAAAGAGAGAGGGCAAAATTGGGGTAGAAGGTTAAAAAAGGAGCAATTCAAAAAAGAGGAAAGGTTTTTACAACAAAGGGGAGAAAGTTTAAAAAAGAGAGACAATTAAAAAAGAAGAGATTTTCCCCACAACAAAGAGAACAATTAAAAAAAAAGGAGGAGTTTCAAAACCCAGAAAACAAACGGTTTTCCAAAAAAAGAGAGAAATTTAAAATAATTAAAGGGACGCAGTTCTCACAACCACCACCAGAGACGACATATTTTCTCCACAACCACACCAGAGACGACACAGTTCCCACAACAACCCCAAGACGACCAGTTCTCCACAACCACCACCAGAGACGACACAGTTCTCCACAACCCCACCACCAGAGACGAACAGTTCTCCACACCACCACCAGAGACGAACAGTTTCTCCACAACCCCCACCAGAGAGACACAGTTCTCCACAACCACCACCAGAGACACACAGTTCTCCACAACCACCACCAGAGACGACACAGTTCTCCACAACCCCCAACCAGAGACGACAATTTTCTCCACAACCACCACCAGAGACGACACAGTTCTCCACAACCACCACCAGAGACGACATAGTTCTCCACAACCACCACCAGAGACGTCACAGTTCTCCACAACCACCACAGAGACGACACAGTTCTCCACAACCACCACCAGGACACACAGTTTCTCCACAACCACCACCAGAGACGACACAGTTCTCCACAACCACCACCAGAGAGGGACCAGTTCCCACAACCCCCACCAGAGACGAAAAAAAAGTTTCTCCACAACCACCACCAGAGCCCGAGCAGTTCTCCACAACCAAAACCAGAGACGACAATTTTCTCCACAACCACCCACCAGAGACGAAAAAGTTCTCCACAACCACCACCGAGACGACACAGTTCTCCACAACCACCACCAGAGACGAACATGTTTCCTCACAACCACCACCAGAGACGACACAGTTCTCCCACAACCACCACCAGAGACGACCAGTTTCTCCACAACCCAACCACCAGAGACGACAAGTTCTCCACACCACCACCAGAGACGAACAGTTCTCCACAACCACCACCAGAGACGACACAAGTTTTTCCCACAACCACCACCAGAGACAACAAGTTCTCCACAACCACCACCAGAGACGACACAGTTCCCACAACCACCCCAGAGACGACAAGTTCTCCACAACCCCCACCAGAGACGACACAGTTCTCCACAACCACCACCAGAGACGACACAGTTCCCCACCCACCCCCAGAGACGACACAGTTCTCCACAACACCACCAGAGACGACAAGTTCTCCAAAACCCAAAGCACCAAGACGACACAGTTCTCCAAAAACCACCACCAAGACCCGAACATGGGTTCTCCACAACCACCACCAGAGACGAACATTTTCTCCACAACCACCACCAGAGACGACAAGTTCTCCACAAACCACCACCAGAGACAGCAGTTTCCCACAACCACCACCAAGACGCACAGTTCTCCAAAACCCACCCCCAGAGACGACACAGTTCTCCAAAACCCCCACCACCGAAGACGACACAGTTCTCCACAACCACCACCAGAGACGACACAGTTCTCCACAACCACCACCAGAGAGGGACATTTTCTCCACAACCACCACCAGAGACGACACAGTTCTCCACAACCACCACCAGAGACGACAAGTTTCTCCACAACCACCACCAGAGACACACAGTTCTCCACAACCACCACCAAGACGAACATAGTTTCCCCCACAAACCCCACCAGAGACGACACAGTTTCCACAACCACCACCAGAGACACAAAAGTTCTCCACAACCACCCCCAAGACGACATTTCTCCAAAAACCACCCCCAGAGACGACACAGTTCTCCACAACCCCACCAGAGACGAGACAGTTCTCCCAAAACCCACCACCAGAGACGAACAGTTCTCCAAAACCCACCACCAAGACACACAGTTCTCCACAACCACCACAGAAAACGACAATTTTCTCCACAACCACCACCAGAGACGACACAGTTCTCCAAACCACCACCAAGAGAGACAGTTCTCCACAACCACCACCAGAGACGAACAGTTCTCCACAACCACCACCAGAGACGACACAGTTCTCCACAACCACCACCCAAGACCACACAGTTCTCCACAACCACCACCAAGACGACACAGTTCCCCACAAACCACCACCAGGGGGACACAAGTTCTCCACAACCACCACCAGAGACGACCAGTTTCCCACAACCACCACCAGAGACACATATTTCCACAACCACCACCAGAGACGACACAGTTCTCCACAACCACCCCCAGAGACGACCAGTTCTCCCAAAACCCACCACCAGAGACGACACAGTTCTCCACAACCACCCCCCAGAGACGACACATTCTCCACAACCACCACCAGAGACGACGAAAGTTCTCCAAACCAAACCCACCAGAGACGACACATTCTCCCACAACACCACCAGAACGACCAGTTCTCCACAACCACCACCAAGACGACACAGTTCTCCACAACCACCACCCAGAGACGACACAGTTCTCCACAACCACCACAGAGACGACCAGTTCTTCCACAACCACCACCAAGACGACCAAGTTCTCCCAACCACCACCAGAGACGACACAGTTCTCCACAACCACCACCAGAGACGACGCAGTTCTCCACAACCACCACCAGAGACGACACAGTTCTCCACAACCACCACCGAAGACACACAGTTCTCCACAACCCCACCAAAGAGACGACAATTTCTCCCACAACCACCACCAGAGACGACACAGTTCTCCACAACCACCACCAGAGACGACACAGTTCTCCACAACCACCACCAGAGACGACACAGTTCTCCACAACCACCACCAGAGACGACACAGTTCTCCACAACCACCACCAGAGACGACACAGTTCTCCCACAACCACCCCCAGAGACGACCAGTTTCTCCACAACCACCACCAGAGACGACAAGTTCTCCACAACCCACCACCAGAGACGCACAGTTCTCCACAACCACCACCAGAGACGACAAGTTCTCCACAACCACCAACCAGAGACGACACAGTTCTCCACAACCACCACCAGAGACGACAAGTTCTCCAAAACCCACCACCAAGAGACCAGTTCTCCAAAACCACCACCAGAGACACACAGTTCTCCCAACCACCACCAGAGACGAACATTTTCTCCAAAACCCACCACCAGAGACGACCAGTTCCCCCAAAACCACCACCAAGACGACAGTTCTCCACAACCAACCACAAGACGACACAGTTCTCCACAACCAAACCACCAGAGCCGAACATTTTCTCCACAACCACACCAGAGACGAAAACAGTTCTCCCACAACACCACCAGAGACGACACATTTTCTCCACAACCACCACCAGAGACACAAGTTCTCCACAACCACCACCAGAAACGAACATTTTCTCCACAACCACCACCAAAGACGACACAGTTCTCCACAACCACCACCAGAGACGACACAGTTCTCCACAACCACCACCAGAGACGACACAGTTCTCCACAACCACCACCAGAGACGACACAGTTCTCCAAAACCCAAACCAACCAAGACGACATAGTTCTCCACAACCCCCACCAAGACGACACAGTTCTCCACAACCACCACCAGAGACGACACAGTTCTCCACAACCACCACCAGAGACGACACAGTTCTCCACAACCACCACCAGAGACGCACGAGTTCCCCAAAACCCACCCCCAAGACGACACAGTTCTCCACAACCACCACCAGAGACGACACAGTTCTCCACAACCACCACCAGAGACGACAAGTTCTCCAAAACCCACCACCAGAGACGACATATTTTCTCCACAACCCCACCAGAGACGACACAGTTCTCCAAAAACCACCACCAAGAGCACAAGTTCTCCACAACCACCACCAGAGACGACACAGTTCTCCACAACCACCACCAGAGACGACATAGTTCTCCACAACCACCACCAGAGACGACATAGTTCTCCACAAACCACCACCAGAGACACACAGTTCTCCACAACCACCACCAGAGACCATAGTTCTCCACACCCACCAGAGACGACACAGTTCCCACAACCACCACCAGAGACGAAAGTTCTCCAAAACACCACCAGAGACGACACAGTTCCCCCCCAACCACCACCAAGACACACAGTTCTCCACAACCCCCACCAGAGACGACATAGTTCTCCACAACCACCACCAGAGACGACACAGTTCTCCACAACCACCACCAGAGACGAGACAGTTCTCCACAACCACCACCAGAGACGAGACAGTTCTCCACAACCACCACCAGAGACGACACAGTTCTCCACAACCACCACCAGAGACGACAAATTCTCCACACACCCCAGAGACGACACAGTTCTCCACAACCACCCCCAGAGACGACACAGTTCTCCACAACCACCACCAAGACGACACAGTTCTCCACAACCCCCCACCAGAGACGACATAGTTCTCCACACCAAACCACCACCAGAGACACACAGTTTCTCCAAACCACCACCAGAGACGACACAGTTCTCCACAACCACCACCAGAGACGACACAGTTCTCCACAAACCACCACCAGAACGCACAGTTCTCCACAACACCACCAGAGACGACCCCCCAGTTCTCCACAACCCCACCAAGACGACACATTTCTCCACAACCACCACCAGAGACGACGCAGTTCTCCCAACCCCACCAGAGACGACACAGTTCTCCACAACCACCACCAAGACACACAGTTCTCCACAACCACCACAGAACGACCAGTTCTCCACAACCACCCCCAGAGACGACAAGTTCTCCACCAACCACCACCAGAGACGACACAGTTCTCCACACCACCACCAGAGACGACGCAGTTCTCCACAACCACCACCAGAGACGACACAGTTCTCCACAACCACCACCAGAGACGACACAGTTCTCCACAACCACCACCAGAGACGTAGTTCTCCCACAACCACCACCAGAGACGACATAGTTCTCCACAACCACCACCAGAGACGACACAGTTCTCCACAACCACCACCAGAGACGACCAGTTCTCCACAACCACCACCAGAACGACACATGTTCTCCACAACCACCACCAGAGACGACACAGTTCTCCACAACCACCACCAGAGACAAACCGTTCTCCACAACCACCACCAGAGACGACAAGTTCCCACAACCACCACCAGAGACGACACAGTTCTCCACAACCACCACCAGAGACGACAAGTTCCCACAACCACCACAGAGACGAACAGTTCTCCACAACCACCACCAGGACGACACGTTTCCCCACAACCACCACCAGAGACGACCAGTTTCCCAAAACCACCACCAAGACGACACAGTTCTCCACAACCACCACCAGAGACGCCCACAGTTCTCCACAACCACCACCAGAGACACAAGTTCTCCCAACCACCACCAGAGACGACAGTTCCCACAACCACCACCAGAGACGACACAGTTCCTCACAACCACCACCAGAGAGAGCCCAGTTCTCCACAACCACCACCAAGCGACACAGTTCTCCACAACCACCACCAGAACGACACAGTTCTCCACAACCACCACCAGAGACGAACAGTTCTCCACAACCACCACCAGAGACGACAGTTCTCCACAACCACCACCAGAGACGACATAGTTCTCCACAACCACCACCAGAGAAGACACAGTTCTCCACAACCACCACCAGAGACGACAGTTCTCCACAACCACCACCAGAGACGACACAGTTCTCCACAACCACCACCAGAGACGAGACAGTTCTCCACAACCACCACCAAAGACGACACAGTTCTCCACAACCACCACCAGAGACGACAAGTTCTCCACAACCACCACCAGAGACGACAAGTTCTCCACAACCACCACCAAGACGAACAGTTCTCCACAACCCCCACCAGAGACGACAAGTTCTCCCACAACCACCACCAGAGACAACACAGTTTCTCCACAACCACCACCAAGACGACACAGTTCTCCACAACCCCCCCCAGAGACGACATAGTTCTCCACAACCACGCCAGAGACGACACAGTTCTCCACAACCACCACCAGAGACGACACAGTTCTCCACAACCACCACCAGAGACGACACAGTTCTCCACAACCACCACCAGAGACGACACAGTTCTCCACAACCACCACCAGAGACGACACAGTTCTCCAAACCACCACCAGAGACGACAAGTTCTCCACAACCACCACCAGAGAACACAGTTTCTCCACAACCACCACCAGAGACGACACAGTTCTCCACAACCACCCCCAGAGACACACAGTTCTTCCACAACCACCACCAGAGACGCACAGTTCTCCACAACCACCCCCAGAGACGACACAGTTCTCCACAACCACCACCAGAGACGACACAGTTCCACAACCACCACCAGAGCGACAACAGTTCTCCACACCAACCAAGACCCCATAGTTCCCACAACCAACAAGACAGACAGTTCTCCAAAACCACCACCAGAACGACAAGTTCTCCACAACCACCACCAGAGCCGACACAGTTCCCCAAAACAACCACCACCAGAGACGACAAGTTCTCCACAACCACCACCAGAGACGACACAGTTCTCCACAACCACCCCCAGAACACACAGTTCCCACAACCACCACCAGAGACGCCCATAGTTCTCCACAACCACCACCAAGACAAACACATTCCCACAACCACCACCAGAGACGAACATTTCTCCACAACCACCACCAGAGACGAGACAGTATCTCCACAACCACCACCAAGACACACATTTTCTCCACAACCACCACCAGAGACGACATAGTTCTCCACAACCACCACCAGAGACGACACAGTTCTCCACAACCACCCCCAAGAGCGAGACAGTTCCCACAACCACCACCAAGACGAACAGTTCTCCACAACCACCACCAGAGACGCCCAAGTTCTCCACAACCACAACAAGACGACATAGTTCTCCACAACCACCCAGAACGAAAACAGTTCTCCACAACCCCCCCACCAGAGACGACACAGTTCTCCACAACCACCACCAGAGACGACAAGTTCTCCACAACGCACCAAGCCCGACACAGTTCTCCACAACCACCCCAGAGACACACAGTCTCCACAAACCACCACCAGAGACGACTCAGTTCTCCACAACACCACCAGAAGGGCACAGTTCTCCACAAACCCCACCAGAGACGACACAGTTTCTCCACAACCCCCACCAAGACGACCAGTTCTCCACAACCACCACCAAGACGACACAGTTCTCCACAACCACCACAGAGACGACACAGTTCTCCAAAAACCACCACCAGAGACGCCCAGTTCTCACAACCACCACCAGAACGACAACAGTTCTCCAAAACCACACCAGAGACGACACAGTTCTCCAAAACCACCACCAGAGACGACAAAAGTTCTCCACAACCACCACCAGAGACGGACAGTTCTCCACAACCACCACCAGAGAGACACAGTTTTCCCACAACCCCCAAACCAGAGACGACACAGTTCTCCACAACCACCACCAGAGACGACACAGTTCTCCACAACCACCACCAGAGACGACACAGTTCTCCACAACCACCACCAGAGACGACATAGTTCTCCACACCACCCCCAGAAAAGCACAGTTCTCCAAAACACACCCCCAGAGACGACACAGTTCTCCAAACCACCACCAGAGACGACACAGTTCTCCACAACCACCACCAGAGACGACACAGTTCCCCCAAAACCACCACCAGAGAGACAAGTTTCTCCACAACCACCCCCGGGAAGACACACAGTTCTCCACAACCACCACCAGAGACGACACATTTTCCTCCACAACCACCACCAGAGACACACATTCTCCAAAAACCACCACCAGAGACGAACAGTTCCCCAAACCACCACCAGAGGACACAGTTCTCCACAACCACCACCAGAGACGACACAGTTCTCCACAACCACCACCAGAGACGACATAGTTCTCCACAACCACCACCAGAGACGACACAATTCCCACAACCACCACCAAAAACGAGACAGTTCTCCACAACCACCCCCAGAGACGACACAGTTCTCCCAACCACCCCCAAAGAGACGACACAGTCTCCACACCCCCCACCAGAGACGACATAGTTCTCCACAACCACACCAGAGACGACACAGTTCTCCAAAACCCACACCACCAGAGACGAACAGTTCTCCACAACCACCACCAGAGACGACACAGTTCCCCAACCACCACCAGAGACGACACAGTTCCTCCACAACCACCACCAGAGACGACACAGTTCTCCACAACCACCCCAGAGACGACACAGTTCTCCAAAACCACCACCAGAGACGACACAGTTCTCCACAACCACCACCAGAGACGACACAGTTCTCCACAACACCACCAGAGACGACCATAGTTCTCCACAACACCACCAGAACGCAGAACAGTTCTCCACAACCAATCAGAGACGACACATTTTCTCCACAACCACCACCAGAGACGACACAGTTCTCCACAACCACCACCAGAGACGACACAGTTCTCCACAACCACCACCAGAGACGACGCAGTTCTCCACAACCACCACCAGAAAACCACAGTTCTCCACAACCCCCACCAGAGACGACCAGTTCTCCACAACCACCACCAGAGACGCAGTTCTCCACAACCACCACCAAGACGACACAGTTTCTCCAAAACCCACCACCAGAGACGACACAGTTCTCCACAACCACCACCAGAGACGACATAGTTCTCCACAACCACCACCAGAGACGACACAGTTCTCCACAACCACCCCCAAGAGACGACCAGTTCTCCCCCAACCACCACCAGAGACGACACAGTTCTCCACAACCACCACCAAGACGACACAGTTCTCCACAACCACCCCCAAAGGGGAGACAAGTTCTCCACAACCACCCCCAGAGACGACACAGTTCTCCACAACCACCACCAAGACGACACAGTTCTCCACAACCACCACCAGAGACGACCAGTTCTCCAAAAACCACCACCAGAGACGACACAGTTCTCCACAACCCCCCAGGGGACGACACAGTTCTCCACAACCACCCCCAGAGACGAAAAGTTTCTCCACAACCACCACCAGAGACGGACAAGTTCTCCAAACCACCACCGAGACAACATTTCCACACCACCACAAGACGAACAGTTCTCCACAACCACCACCAGAGACGACACAGTTCCCCACAACCACCACCAAGACGACCAGTTCTCCACAACCACCACCAGAGACGACACAGTTCTCCACAACCACCCCCAAAGGGGACGAGCAGTTCTCCAACAACCACCACCAGAGACGACACCATTCCCCCAACAACCACCACCAGAGACGACACAGTTCTCCACAACCACCACCAAGACGACACAGTTCTCCACAACCACCCCCAGAGACGACCAGTTCTCCACAACCACCACCAGAGACACAATTTTCTCCACAACCACCACCAGAGACGACACAGTTCTCCACAACCACCACCAGAGACGACGCAGTTCTCCACAACCACCACCAGAGACGACACAGTTCTCCACAACCACCACCAGAGACACCAGTTCTCCACAACCACCACCAGAGACGACAATTTTCTCCACAACCACCACCAAGACGACACAGTTCTCCAAAACCACCCCAGAGACGACCAGTTCTCCACAACCACCACCAGAGACGACACAGTTCTCCACAACCACCACCAGAGACGACACAGTTCTCCACAACCACCACCAGAGACGACACAGTTCTCCACAACCACCACCAGAGACGACCAGTTCTCCACAACCACCCCCCAGAGACGAAAATGTTTCCCACAACCACCACCAGAGACGACACATTCTCCACAACCACCACCAGAGACGACAAGTTCTCCCAACCACCACCAAAACACACAGTTCTCCAAAACCCAAACCACCAGAGACGACCATTTCCCTCCACAACCACCACCAAGAGACGACCAGTTCTCCACAACCACCACCAGAGACGACACATTTCCCCTCAACCCCCCCCTTTAAACCACCACCAGAGACGACACAGTTCTCCCAACCACCACCAGAGACAAAAGTTCTCCACAACCCCACCAGAGACGACACAGTTCCCCAAAACCCACCACCAGAGACGAAAGTTCTCCACAACCACCACCAGAGACGACACAGTTCTCCACAACCACCACCAGAGACGACACATTTCTCCACAACCACCACCAAAAGAAACATAGTTTCCACAACCACCACCAGAGACGAACAGTTCTCCACAACCACCACCAGAGACGACAAGTTCCCCACAACCACCACCAGAGAGACACAGTTCTCCACAACCACCACCAGAGACGAACAGTTCTCCACAACCACCACCAGAGACGACACAGTTTCTCCACAACCACCACCAGAGACGACAGTTCTCCACAACCACCACCAGAGACACACAGTTCTCCACAACCACCACCAGAGACGACACATTTCTCCCCCAACCACCACCAGAGACACATAGTTTCTCCACAACCACCACAGAGACGAGACAGTTCTCCACAACCACCACCAGAGACGACATAGTTCTCCCAACCACCACCAGAGACAACACAGTCTCCACAACCACCACCAGAGACAACCCCAGTCTCCACAACCACCCCAGAGACGACAAGTTCTCCACAACCCACCAGAGACGACACAGTTCTCCACAACCACCACCAGAGACGACACAGTTCTCCACAACCACCACCAGAGACGACACAGTTCTCCACAATCACCACCAGAGACGACAAGTTCCCCACAACACCACCAAGACGACACAGTTCTCCACAACCAAACCAGAGACGACATAGTTCCCACAACCAGCACCAAGAGACGCACAGTTCTCCACAACCACCACAGAGACGACACAGTTCTCCACAACCACCACCAAGACGACACGTTTCCACAACCCCACCAGAGACGTCACAGTTCTCCACAAACCACAGAGACGACACTTCTCCACAACCACACAAGCCACAGTTCTCCCAACCACCACCAGAGACGACACAGTTCCCACAACCACCACCAAGACGACATAGTTCTCACAACCACCACCAGAGACGACACAGTTCTCCACAACCACCACAGAGACGACATAGTTCTCCAACAACCACCACCAGAGACGACACGTTCTCCAAACCACCACCAGAGACGACATATTTTCTCCACAACCACCACCAGAGACGAGACAGTTCTCCACAACCACCACCAGAGACGACATAGTTCTCCACAACCACCACCAGAGACGACATAGTTCTCCACAACCACGCCAGAGACGACACAGTTCTCCACAACCACCACCAGAGACGACACAGTTCTCCACAACCACCACCAGAGACGACACAGTTCTCCACAACTAGCACCAGAGACGACACAGTTCTCCACAACCACCTCCAGAGACGACACAGGTCTCCACAACCACCACCAGAGACGACTCAGTTCTCCACAACTAGCACCAGAGACGGCACAGTTCTCCACAACCACCACCAGAGACGACACATTTTCTCCAAAAACCCCCCACCAGAGACGACACAGTTCTCCACAACCACCACCAGAGACGACACAGTTCTCCACAACCACCACCAGAGACGACACAGTTCTCCACAACCACCACCAGAGACGACACAGTTCTCCACAACCACCACCAAGACGACACGGGTTCTCCACAACCACCCCCAGAAGAGGGACACATTCTCCAAAAACCACCACCAGAGACGACACAGTTCTCCACAACTAGCACCAGAGACGGCACAGTTCTCCACAACCACCACCAGAGACGACACAGTTCTCCACAACCACCACCAGAGACGACACAGTTCTCCACAACCACCACCAGAGACGACATAGTTCTCCACAACCACCACCAGAGACGACATAGTTCTCCACAACCACCACCAGAGACGACATAGTTCTCCACAACCACCACCAGAGACGTCACAGTTCTCCACAACCACCACAGAGACGACACAGTTCTCCACAACCACCACCAGAGACGACACAGTTCTCCACAACCACCACCAGAGACGACACAGTTCTCCACAACCACCACCAGAGACGACATAGTTCTCCACAACCACCACCAGAGACGACACAGTTCTCCACAACCACCACCAGAGACGACACAGTTCTCCACAACCACCACCAGAGACGACACAGTTCTCCACAACCACCACCAGAGACGACACAGTTCTCCACAACCACCACCAGAGAGGACACAGTTCTCCACAACCACCACCAGAGACGACACAGTTCTCCACAACCACCACCAGAGACGACATAGTTCTCCACAACCACCACCAGAAACGACACAATTCCCACAACCCCACAGAGACGAGACAGTTCTCCACAACCACCACCAGAGACGAGACAGTTCTCCACAACCACCACCAGAGACGACACAGTTCTCCACAACCACCACCAGAGACGACATAGTTCTCCACAACCACCACCAGAGACGACACAGTTCTCCACAACCACCACCAAGACGCCCAGTTCCCACAACCACCACCAGAGACGACACATTTCTCCAAAACCCCACCACCAGAGACGACACAGTTCTCCACAACCACCACCAAAAGAGGGACACATTCTCCACAACCACCACCAAGACGACACAGTTCTCCAAAAAACCACCACCAGAGACGACACAGTCTCCACAACCCCACCAGAGACGACAAAAGTTCTCCAAAAACCACCACCAGAGACGACAAGTTCCCACAACCACACACCAGAGACGACACAGTTCTCCACAACCACCACCAGAGACGACACAGTTCTCCACAACCACCACCAGAGACGACACAGTTCTCCACAACCACCACCAGAGACGACACAGTTCTCCACAACCACCACCAGAGACGACGCAGTTTCTCCACAACCACCACCAGAGACGACCCAGTTTCTCCACAACCCCCACCAAGACGACGCAGTTCTCCACAACCACCACCAGAGACGAAAACAGTTCTCCACAACCACCACCAGAGACGACACAGTTCTCCCAAACCACCACCAGAGACGACGCAGTTCCCACAACCACCACCAGAGACGACATAGTTCTCCACAACCACCACCAGAGACGACACAGTTCTCCACAACCACCACCAGAGACGACGCAGTTCTCCACAACCACCACCAGAGACGACACAGTTCTCCACAACCACCACCAGAAAACGACACAGTTCTCCACAACCACCACCAGAACGACATAGTTCTCACAACCACCACCAGAGACGACACAGTTCTCCACAACCACCACCAGAGACGACACAGTTCTCCACAACCACCACCAGAGACGACGCAGTTCTCCACAACCACCACCAGAGACGACACAGTTCTCCACAACCACCACCAGAGACGACACAGTTCTCCACAACCAAACCACCAGAGACACACAGTTCTCCACAACCACACAGAGACGACATAGTTTCTCCACAACCACCACCGAGACGAGACAGTTCTCCCACAACCACCACCAGAGACGACATAGTTCTCCAAAACCCAAACCACCAGAGACGACACAGTTCTCCACAACCACCACCAGAGACGACAGTTCTCCACAACCACCACCAGAGACGACACAGTTCTCCACAACCACCACCAGAGACGAGACAGTTCTCCACAACCACCACCAGAGACGACACAGTTCTCCACAACCACCACCAGAGACGACACAGTTCTCCACAACCACCACCAGAGACGACATAGTTCTCCACAACCACCACCAGAGACGAGACAGTTCTCCACAACCACCACCAGAGACGACATAGTTCTCCACAACCACCACCAGAGACAACACAGTTCTCCACAACCACCACCAGAGACGACACAGTTCTCCACAACCACCACCAGAGACGACATAGTTCTCCACAACCAGCACCAAGACGACAAGTTCTCCCAACCACCACCAGAACGACACAGTTCTCCACAACCACCACCAGAGACGACACAGTTCTCCACAACCCACCACCAGAGACAAACATATTTTCTCCACAACCACCACCAGAGACGACACAGTTCTCCACAACCACCACCAGAGACGACATAGTTCTCCACAACCACCACCAGAGACGACACAGTTCTCCACAACCACCACCAGAGACGACACAGTTCTCCACAACCACCACCAGAGACGACACAGTTCTCCACAACCACCACCAGAGACGAGACAGTTCTCCACAACCACCACCAGAGACGACACAGTTCTCCACAACCACCACCAGAGACGACACAGTTCTCCACAACCACCACCAGAGACGACACAGTTCTCCACAACCACCACCAGAGACGACACAGTTCTCCACAACCACCACCAGAGACGACACAGTTCTCCACAACCACCACCAGAGACGACACAGTTCTCCACAACCACCACCAGAGACGACACAGTTCTCCACAACCACCACCAGAGACGACACAGTTCTCCACAACCACCACCAGAGACTTTGTTTACAATCTCGGTAGACTTCTACACACGTATGTTTTAATTACTCATCACCGCAACTCTTCCTTCAGGTAAATACAAAAATTATTCCATTTTTTTTTTACAAAAGTGTGCACAAGGTTACTGTTGTAAGTACTGAAACTATCCAAACGGTGTCGCGTAGGTCGATCGCAAGTGCACTCAGCTCACGCAATGAGGTCCGGGGGTCGATCCCCGGTACGGGTGGAAACATTAATACGTGTTCTGCTCTGTAATTATATGACACCTCTCATCTCGAAATTACTGGTTTATTTATTAACACTTCTGTTCCTCATTTCTTCTATTTCCTCTCTCCGTTCTCATCATCTTACATCCTGCTGGTAAAATCGCATCTGTCATCGCCTCTGTGAGCTTTATTTCCGCGAGTGCTTTGATGAGTGGGGTTGTCTCTCATGTCCGTTCTTTCCATTCAGCCCTCTTGTTTGTTATACCATTTACATTTGTTGTACCTTCTACAGTTTGTCTTCTACAACTGAGTTCTGTATGTAGAATTCAAATTATCCTGGCACTTTTGTGTCAGGGAAGGGGAGACAGAGATGGATAGATAGATGGATAGATAGATAGATAGAGATAGAGATAGAGAGGGAGAGGCTGGGGTTGGAGATGAAGGTAAGGGATAGTTCGGATAGGTTTTGCTAGAAGGCGAGAACATAACTAGGAGGAACACTGCAGCAGGCCTACTGGCTCACAATAGGCAGGTCCTTCTCATGCCCAAACCCACTAACAAATATATTTGCATAACACCAATTATACACATACACACACACCACACACACACACACACACACACACACACACACAACACCACAACCACACACACACACACACACACACACCACACACACACACATATATATATAATATAAATATATATTTTATATTATAATATATATATATATCGAATCACTTTCTAGTTGTAGCTACACTGAGAGTAAAAGGTAGATGGGATACAAGGAAAATAGAAGCAGCAAGTAAGAGAGAGGTGAAGGTTTATAAACTAAAAGAGGAGGCAGTTAGGGAAATACATAAACAACTACTGGAGGATAGATGGGCTAGTGAGGGTATAGGCAATGGGGTCGAAGATGTATGGAGTAGCAGAAGTTTGTGGTTACAGGAAAGTGGGTGCGAGAGGGAAGAGTATATGGAGAAAAAGAGAGAGGTTAAGAGAGTGGTGAAGAAATGTAAAAAGAGAGCAAATGAGAGAGTGGGCGAGATGTTATCAACAAATTTTGTTGAAAATAAGAAAAGGTTTTGGAGTGAGATTAACAAGTTAAGGAAGCCTAGAGAACAAATGGATTTGTCAGTTAAAAATAGGAGAGGAGAGTTATTAAATGGAGAGTTAGAGGTATTGGGAAGATGGAGGGAATATTTTGAGGAATTGTTAAATGTTGATGAAGATAGGGAAGCTGTGATTTCGTGTATAGGGCAAGGAGGAACAACATCTTGTAGGAGTGAGGAAGAGCCAGTTGTGAGTGTGGAGGAAGTTCGTGAGGCAGTGAGTAGAATGAAAGGGGGTAAGGCAGCTGAGATTGATAGGATAAAGATAGAAATGTTAAAAGCAGGTGGGGATACAGTTTTGGAGTGGTTGGTGCTATTATTTAATAAATGTATGGAAGAGGGTAAGGTACCTAGGGATTGGCAGAGAGCATGCATAGTTCCTTTGTATAAAGGCAAAGGGGACAAAAGAGAGTGCAAAAATTATAGGGGGATAAGTCTATTGAGTATACCTGGTAAAGTGTATGGTAGAGTTATTATTGAAAGAATTGAGAGTAAGACGGAGAGTAGGATAGCAGATGAACAAGGAGGCTTTAGGAAAGGTAGGGGGTGTGTGGACCAGGTGTTTATAGTGAAACATATAAGTGAACAGTATTTAGATAAGGCTAAAGAGGTCTTTGTGGCATTTATGGATTTGGAAATTGCATATGACAGGGTGGATAGGGAGGCAATGTGGCAGATGTTGCAAGTGTATGGTGTAGGAGGTAGATTACTGAAAGCAGTGAAGAGTTTTTACGAGGATAGTGAGGCTCAAGTTAGAGTATGTAGGAAAGAGGGAAATTATTTCCCAATAAAAAAAGTAGGCCTTAGACAAGGATGTGTGATGTCACCGTGGTTGTTTAATATATTTATAGATGGGGTTGTAAGAGAAGTAAATGCGAGGGTCTTGGCAAGAGGTGTGGAGTTAAAAGATAAAGAATCACACATAAAGTGGGAGTTGTCACAGTTGCTCTTTGCTGATGACACTGTGCTCTTGGGAGATTCTGAAGAGAAGTTGCAGAGATTGGTGGATGAATTTGGTAGGGTATGTAAAACAAGAAAATTAAAAGTGAATATAGGAAAGAGTAAGGTTATGAGGATAACAAGATTAGGTGACGAAAGATTGGATATCAGATTGGAGGGAGAGAGTATGGAGGAAGTGAATGTATTCAGATATTTAGGAGTGGACATGTCAGCAGATGGGTCTATGAAAGTTGAGGTGAATCATAGAAATGATGAGGGGAAAAGGGTGAGCGGTGCACTTAGGAGTCTGGGAAGACAAAGAATTTTGTCGTTGGAAGCAAAGAGGGGAATGTATGAAAATATAGTTTTACCAACGCTCTTATATGGGTGTGAAGCATGGGTGATGAATGTTGCAGCGAGGAGAAGGCTGGAGGCAGTGGAGATGTCATGTCTGAGGGCAATGTGTGGTGTGAATATAATGCAGAGAATTCGTAGTTTGGAAGTTAGGAGGAGGTGCGGGATTACCAAAACTGATGTCCAGAGGGCTGAGGAAGGGTTGTTGAGGTGGTTTGGACATGTAGAGAGATTGAAACGAAACAGAATGACTTCGAGAGTGTATAAATCTGTAGTGGAGGGAAGGCAGGATAAGGGTCGGCCTAGGAAAGGCTGGAGGGAGGGGGTTAAAGGAGGTTTTGTGTGCAAGGGGCTTGGACTTCCAGCAAGCATGCATGAGCGTGTTTGATAGGAGTGAATGGAGACAAATTGTTTTTAATACTTGACGTGTTGTTGGAGTGTGAGCAAAGTAACACTTATGAAGGGATTCAGGGAAACCGGCAGGCCGGACTTGAGTCCTGGAGATGGGAAGTACAGTGCCTGCACTCTGAAGGAAGGGTGTTAATGTTGCAGTTTTATAAACTGTAGTGTAAAGCACCCTTCTGGCAAGACAGTGATGGAGTGAATGGTGAAAGTTTTTTTTGGGCGTCCCTACCTTGGTGGGAATCGGCTGATGTGTTAATAAAAATATATGGACTGAACACATCGATTCCAGGCTGAGGGACTCCTTACCTCCTTACCCATTTCTACTTTGTTTTGGACTGATGAAGTTATTGTGTGGAGAAACGTTTCCTTAATAAAGATTCCCATTTGTTGCACAAGTGTCTCAATCTCCACCCTTATCGTTAAACCCTTAGCACCTGGTTCGCTGGTTGGGAGGCAGCCTATATGGGAGTGTGTACATACGCCGAATAAAGTGTAACGTACTCTTTGCATGCCACAGTAACATTGAAAATATGTTTGCGTAAAGAAGGATGGGGAGAATGGAGAGCAGATGAGACTAAGGGACTGGGGTTGGAGTTGGTTGTTTGGGGTTAGGAAAATAGGTGTAGAAGCTTCAGGATTAGGGGAGTAAGTCAAGTGTTTGAGTGGGAGAGAGAGCTGGGGCATGAGGGATTGGGTGGGTCCGAGCTTGCTGAGCTCCACGAGACTGAGCTTCGCAGTGATAGAGCTGAGCAAAGTGTTACTTTGAAGGCCAAGTGTTGACAGAGCTGAGCAAAGTGTTGCCTTGAAAGCAGAGTGTCGATACACGTTGGTTCGTTCTCTGGTTCTTCCTCCAGTATTTCTTTTCTCTCCATCATTTGTTCTCTGTTTACCATAAAATACACTTAGTGAAAGAACGTAATGACGATCATTCTGCGTTTTTGATAAGAGGAAAGTAGAGTTCCCTAAAACCCCGTAAGTCAACCACTGGGGTACAAGAGAGCGGTAGCAGTATTAGCAATTGAAGAAGCATTAATAGTGATAGTAGTAGTAGTAGTAGCAGTGATAGTAGCAATAGTAGCAGAGGTGACTTAACAGTAGTGTTAGTGGTAATAGTTAACGTAATTATAGTGTCGTAGAGAATTATTTTGTAGAAGCAGTAGTAGTAACAATACAACATAACAGTAGAACAGAGAAGATCCGCTATGTGAGGCCAGACAGGACTAGTGAGGGAGTACTGAGAGAGTTTAGTTACACAGCAGTGGATGGACAGTGAAGTGTCTGAACACTTAAGAGCAGTACCCAGGAGAGCAGAGAACTGCGGTAGGTTAACTGGTCCAGCCTGAGGAATGTAAGGAAGGGAGGCAGAGGCAAGTCAGGAGTCAGGGAGGCAGGGAAAATGCAGAAGACAGGTCAAGAGGAAACGAAAGGAGAGGAAGAGAGCGAGGAGGAAGAGGAGGAGGAAGAGCAGGAGGAAGAGGAGGAGGAAGAGGAGGAGGAAGAGCAGGAGGAAGAGGAGGAGGAAGATCAGGAGGAAGAGGAGGAGGAAGACCAGGAGGAAGAGCAGGAGGGGGTAATCATTAGAGCATTTGACAAAGTATTTTGAAAGTCTGGCATCCTCAGAAATAAAGCCAGGAATAACTAAGGTTAATGTTAGGAAATTTGTGTATAATGGTTAAATAAACAAGATGGCGTCTTTGAAGACTAAGTGAAGAGAAGACGAGTTAGCAGATGGTCACTTAATAGATCAGCTGTGATCTCTGACATGACTAACATGAGCAACGTTCCCTTTCATTTACTGCTCGATCTAATTGAAGTACAAATGATCATATCCTTCTGTCCGCCTCAACAGTGACTTTTTTTTTCAAGATTCTGGAATAATTCCCTAATTCTCTGAAAATTTCTCACCTCATGAATCTCAGCCTCACCAACTGTTTCTTCAATCACATTTAAATTTTCCTTTTGTCCACTGTCCATATCCCGGTATTTGTCCAACTTTCAGTCTCCTAAAGACAATGGATAGTCAATCAACTTCTTCCATCCTCCGTCCATTTTCTTTCTCAACAGGGTTTGTTGTTTGCTGTTATCAGTCCCTTTCTTGCGCCCAATATCATCTTCACCTCCTGGTTGCTTGCAAACATTCGCAAAAGTTCTTTTCTTTCTCCCTCTACCTTCCCTTCTGTTTCCTCTATCAGTCGTATTTAAGTGACGGGGTCTGCTTACTGTCATCGAGGTCTGTATATTCCACAGGCTGGTACACAAGTACTAACCTGTGGAATATACGGTGATTGTGGATGACAACATCAGTGACCTTGGCATGTATACTTTTAGAAAAGAATACAGCAACGCCCCCTTGTCCTTGTCTGTTTCTTATGATTTATGAGGTGTAGCCAGCTACTCTATTTTCCTGA
The DNA here is from genome assembly GCF_026875155.1 of Cherax quadricarinatus. Taxonomy (NCBI): domain Eukaryota; kingdom Metazoa; phylum Arthropoda; class Malacostraca; order Decapoda; family Parastacidae; genus Cherax; species Cherax quadricarinatus. The sequence continues at coordinate 100,447 of NW_026469065.1, read as the reverse complement.
GTCTTGTCGTCCAAAAATGTCTAGACGACGACGATCAAGTCAAGGCGCTGAGTTGTACATGAACGGTATACAATACGGACAAGATGAAAATTTTGACAAGTGCAACATCTAAGTGTCTTTATTGTAAACGTTTCGCCAACCAGTGGCTTTATCAATATAAATTCAATGACATGATTGGAAGACAGAGGAACTATATACAAAAGACGAGGTAATCAGTCCCTCAGCCTTCGAGTTGGTGTGAAGAGCACGACTACGGTGCTTCATAAGAGTGTTGAGTGTTGACGAAACTGTGCGTGAGCTCTGCAACATTGGTAATGAAGCCTCTAATGTTTGCCGACAGGAAGCTGATAGACTGGCTCCTCATAACTGTGTTCAGCTTGAGTAGACAGGTGTAAAGTGCTTGCTTGCCCTTCAGACAGGCAGGACACCGGGACAGCCTCTGGGATGTAGCTCTGTGGTCTTGTATTAGGCACAACACCTGCTGATACAAGATAGGAGTAGCTGGGCGGGTGACGTGTGTGTTCACCAGTTCTGAGATCATGCTACATTTTAGACTTCCCTACGATCCCCGTTGGGGAGGGGAAATACACTACTTATCTTCCATTATGAACCTCACCAACCGTGTGAAGATTAAACCTGCAAGTGGGATTGTCAACGACTCGACCAAGCTAGCACTCGCAGCTGCCATCAGCGGCACCCTGCAAGTCAAATGCAATGCAATCCTTTCTCTCAAGGAAGCTTTCGTGGTCATCTGCACAGATGACTTCGAGGCCGAAAAACTAACCATCACTGACCAAACTAACCAAAACTAACCATCTCCACTCTCGACCAACGAGGATTTCAAGTCTCAACATCCTCAGCCCTAAAAGCCAAGAGAAACGTGTTTCTCAAGAAGTTCGACAAACTCATCACAACCTAAGATATCTCTGAAACCAAATCATCAATCGAAAAACCATAACACCTGGGCCAGGATAGAATACATGACTAGAATTCCCAATGCTTCCTCCATGCTGAAGATCACCTTCAGCGACGTCAGCATGGCAACCAGAGCTCTCAAGGAGGGCTTGGCCATCTTCTACTTCCACATCCATCCATCATTTATTGAAGCAGAAAAATTTAAGCACATCCCTCTGTGTTACAACTGCTATTCTTACCAGCATACCACGAAAAACTGCCCCACTAAAGACACGAAGCTCTGTGCTACCTGTGGCACAGAAGGGCACGATTTCAAGTCTTGCACCTCCACCGCTCCACCCAAATGCCTCAACTGCAAAACCGACCACCATACTCTGGCAGCCAAATGTCCTACCAGACGGGAAATACTGAAAAAGCAGCTAGAACAACAGCAGACACAAAATACTCAAGCTGCATCATATGCTGACATCACCAAGACCCAGTCAGACACAGCCAAAATCCGCCAGGCATCTACCTCCACCACGACCGCATCCCCACCACTACCCGTGGGTGACTCCACCAAAATCCTATACTGCATCATGTATGCCCATGTACACAATGATACGGTTCCAGGCTCCTTCAGCACCACGATCAACGAACTCTGAATTCAAACTCAACAACATGCCCACCTTCTTATTCCCTGCATCACCACCTTCAAGTGACATCGTGAGGTCCACTACTGACATTATCAACATCACCTCTGCTCCTCCACCACCACCAACCACTCAAGTGATCGACCAATCAGAGACCACCGAACCACAGTAGAATCCCACCAATGAGAACCTTCATCAAGCTTCCCCTTCTACCATCACGACCAACCAAGATCCAACCCTTCCTCCACCATCCACTCAACCTTCCTCAACTCCACCTCCACCTTCTCCACCCCCCTCCACTCCACCATCCAAAGCAATATCTGTTTAATACAAAGGACTCTCGTTCTACACCACGTCACAATACCCCAGAGAAATGACTCGCCAAGAACTCATCAAATGTCTCCAGGACAACACAGCAAAGTACACCAGTCACCAAAAACCATTCCCTACCGTCAACCAGATAATCGACCAACTCAACAGCTACACACGCTTCTACGACTCTCCCATAACTGTGGTACATCTCTCCAGAACAAGATTCAATGCAGCGCACAGCAGAACAAGTGAATAACCATCCACCATCAAGCTGAAGTTCCCCAGTACTTTGCTATTCAGCTAAAACTGGGGTGTGGCTCCAAAACGACCCTGTTCTCCTGGGCACCACCAGCCATCTCCTGCCGGCCACCTGTGTACCAGCGCTACTCTACTGACACTGCTGTCACCAGCACATCTCGCTCCAACACAACCCCCTGCAGTACCTCTGCACATCACGCTCCAGAGTGGACGGGCCACTCACCTCTGCTACTCCACCTCCTACTCCACCCTCCCAACCTCTTCCATTTTTATAGCCCTCCCCTCCCTCTTCCTTCCCATCCTCACCAACCCTCAGGTCAGAGAACCTTGAACCTTGAACCTAGATCCTGCTGGTTTGTTCTGAGAATAAACTCCTGTCTGTCAAGTTCCTCTTTGTTACGACACTGATCTTCTTAAGGTTCCCTTTTTGTGACAGTGGGAGCACTGCCTAGGTGTGATAAATTAGACACAAGTGCAACACTTGTATATCATTAATGAGGAAATGTTTTGCCACACAGTGGCTTCATCAGTTCATACAAAAGAGAATGGTGAAGAACAGGAGGAGTTTGAGGTAATCAGTCCCTCAGCCTAGAGTCTATGTGATCAGTCCATCAGTCTTGAAAAGAATACAGCATATGTGCGAAGAAGTGGCTGTGGTGACCTGTACTTAACTCTGTGAAGAAGTGTCTTGTTTGCTCCCGTGGACTGAACCAAGATGCCCTCCATCGAGCAACTTTACCAGCAACTTAAGGAAGAATTGAGGGCAGCGAAGATGGAGATACGGCGATTGACCGAGGAAAACAAGAGGATTCGTAGTAGTCCTCCTGTTTCGAGTCCTCAGGTCAAGAAGGGATCGTGGTCAGTGGCTGGACAGCAGGGGACGACGAAGTTGACGATCAAGAAGACGAATGGAAAGCCAGAAACGATGAAGAAGAAAGAGACTGCTGTGGAAACTCCTGTGGAAACCTCCAACGCTTTCTCGGTGCTACCCGACGAATGTGAGTCGACTACTGGGATCGTCACGACGAACGCCAACAAGGAAGGTAAGAATATTGTTGTTGTTGTTGGGGATAGCCAGGTTAGATACATGGATAGGGCATTCTGCTTGAAGGACAGGAGTAGGAGACAAAGGGTATGCTTTCCTGGGGCTGGGATGGAGGACATTGTTAGCCGGCTTGACAACATCATGAACGGTAATGGGATCAATCCTATTATTTGCCTCAGTGCTGGAGGCAATGATGTAGGCAAGCGTAGAAGTGAGGATTTAGTTAGAAAGTTCAGGACAGCTATAGACATAATAGGAAGAGGGGGGGGCCCTGTTATATGTGGCATTTTGCCAAGAAGAGGTGTTGGTAATGAATGGTTGTCCAGAGCAATTGGTATTAATTGTTGGCTGGATAAACACTGTAAGGATAATGCAGTACCATTCATTGACAACTGGGACAACTTCTATGGCCGAAATGACATGTATGCCAGGGATGGGTTCACTTATCCAGGGCAGGTGTGGGTTTTCTTGCTAACTCAGTTGAGGGGGTTGTTAGGACTTTAAACTAGGATTAGTTAGAGGTATGGGTTTAGAAATGATTAATAATGAGTATGGATATATTGACTTATGCTCTGATATTAAGAATCTTAATAGTAACTGTCATGGATTAACTCTGGGTAAATGATAATTTCAGAAATTGTGTAAAAACAAAGATGAATAGGAAAAATGTGCAGAAGAAAAAATATATGATGGTATTTTATGCTAACAGTCGAAGTGCAAGAAATAAAATTAATGAACTACGTTTGGTAGCATGTGCTGGGAACTTTGATATCATTGCATTAAAATGAAACGTGGTATGATTTAAAGAGTCGGGATATGACTGCTGAGTGTAATATTCAGGGATTTAAGTTGTTCAATGTGGATAGATGTAATGGGAAGGGGGAGGAGTTGCATTGTATGTTCGAGAAAATATTAATTGTTGCATAAAAAAAAGGTATAAAAATAGATGGAGCAGTAACAGAGTCTGTTTGGGTAGAGTTCGTGGAGGGTCAAGAAAAACTAATTCTAGGTGTAATATACCGACCTCCAGGCTTGGATCACGATAGAGGGAGACTTCTTTGGGACGAAATTGTTAGGGCTTCTGGACACAGTAACATAGTCATAGTAGGGGACTTTAACTTCAGTCAAATTGACTGGAATTCTTTGACAGGTAATCTAGAGTCAGTGACTTTTATGGAAACAGTTCAGGACTGTTTTCTGAAACAGAGTGTAACTGAGCCTACCAGGGGTAATAATTTGCTAGACCTAGTCTTGTCAAATAGGAAACACTCGTGAATAATCTGGAGATCACTGAAGAGCTTGGCGCAAGTGATCACAAATCCATCACTTTTAGCATTAATTGGGAATGCAAGAATAATGATAATACAGTAAAAATCCCTGATTTTCGTTCTGCCGATTATAATGGACTTAGGGAACATCTGTCTAATCTTGAATTGGGGTTATCTAGCTAATGATTTTATTGACGATAATCATACTTATGAATATGAAGGGATCTGCTTTTATGATTGTTTTCTTAATAATGTACACAGTGCCCAGAGTATATACATTCCCCAGAGAGAAATTAGGTCCAATAATAACGATCCCAAATGGGTTAACAGGAGGCTAAAGCATCTATTAGGGAGAAAAGGGGAATTATAGGCGCATCAGAAGAGGAGAGGTTAACCTTACTGACCAATATGTTCAGCTTAAAAGAGAAGTAAAAAAGGCGATTAGAAAAAGGCTAAACGTGACTATGAAATTAGAGTTGCTAATGAATCAAAGACTAATCCAAAGGGGTTCTTTCAAGTGTATAGGACGAAGGTGAAGGAAAAAGTAGGACCTCTGAAATCTGGGAATGGACAGCTGACGGATAATGAACTGGAAATGTGTTCCTTATTTAATGACTATTTTTTGTCAGTTTTTACACAGGAAGATGTAAATGAGATTCCAGTAATTAACAATTATTTAGTTCCTGATGAATTTAAGTTAACTAATATTACTGTCACGAGGGACATGGTTATTAAACAGATAGACAAACTGAAACAAAATAAGTCCCCGGGACCCGATGAGTTGTTTTCCAGGGTACTTAAGGAATGCAAGATGGAGCTTAGTCAGCCATTAACGAGTGTATTCAATGCGTCCATCCTTACCAGTGTTGTGGCAGAGTTGTGGAAGATGGCTAATGTGGTTCCTATATTCAAATTAGGGGATAAGTCCACTCCTTCAAATTACCGTCCAATAAGCCTGACATCTATAGTGGGCAAGTTATTAGAATCAATTAAACATAAGAACATAAGAAAGGAGGAACACTGCAGGAGGCCTGCTGGCCCATACTAGGCAGGTCCTTTACAATTCATCCCACTAACAAAACATTTACCCAACCCAATTTTCAATGCTACCCAAGAAATAAGCTCTGATGTGAAAGTCCCACTCAAATCCAACCCTTCCCACTCATGTACTTATCCAACCTAGATTTGAAACTACCCAAAGTCCTAGCCTCAATAACCCAACTAGGTAGACTGTTCCACTCATCAACTACCCTATTTCCAAACCAATACTTTCCTATGTCCTTTCTAAATCTAAACTTATCTATTTAAATCCATTACTGCGGGTTCTCTCTTGGAGAGACATCCTCAAGACCTTATTAATATCCCCTTTATTATACCTATCTTCCACTTATACACTTCGATCAGGTCTCCCCTCATTCTTCGTCTAACAAGTGAATGTAACTTAAGAGTCTTCAATCTTTCTTCATAAGGAAGATTTCTGATGCTATGTATTAATTTAGTCATCCTACGCTGAATGTTTTCTAACGAATTTATGTCCATTTTGTAATACGGAGACCAGAAACTGAGCTGCATAATCAAGGTGAGGCCTTACTAATGATGTATAAAGCTGCAGTATGACCTCTGGACTTCTGTTGCTTACACTTCTTGATATAAATCCCAGTAATCTATTTGCCTTATTACGTACGCTTAGGCATTGCTGTCTTGGTTTAAGGTTGCTGCTCACCATAACCCCCAAGTCCTTTCGCAATCTGTATGGCTAAGTTCTACATCATTTAATTTATAAGTACTAGGGTTATGGGCACTCCCAAGCTTCAGAACCTTGCACTTATCTACATTGAACTGCATCTGCCACTTTTCTGACCAAGAATAGAGTTTGTTTAAATCCTCCTGAAGTTCCCTAACATCTTCGTTTGAATCAATTATCCTACCTATCTTTGTGTCATCGGCGAATTTGCTCATATCACTAGTAATTCCCTCATCAAGATCATTGATATATATTATAAACAACAACGGGCCCAAGACTGATCCCTGTGGAACGCCACTTGTTACAGATCCCCACTCGGATTTAACCCCATTTATGGACACTCTCTGCTTCCTGTCAGTGAGCCATGACTCGATCCACGAGAGCACTTTTCCCCAATGCCATGGGCTGCCACTTTCTTTAACAGTCTATGGTGCGGAACTCTATCAAAAGCCTTACTAAAATCTAAGTAAATAAATATCAAATCTTTTATTGTGGTCAACAGCCTCAAAAGCTTTACTGAAGAAAGTTAATAAATTAGTTAGACAAGACCGGCCTCTTGTGAATCCATGCTGAGTATCATTAATCAAGCTATGCTTATCGAGATGGCTTCTTATAATCTCAGCTATAATTGACTCTAGTAATTTGCCTACAATTGAGGTCAGGCTTATTGGGCGGTAATTTGACGGTAACGACTTGTCCCCTGTTTTAAAAAAAAGGAGTTACATTAGCCATCTTCCACATATCAGACACTACACCTGTTTGAAGAGATAAATTAAAAATATTAGTTAATGGTTCACAGAGTTCCATTTTGCATTCCTTAAGAACCCTTGAAAAAACCTCATCAGGACCCGGCGACTTATTTTGCTTCAGTCTGTCTATCTGCCTCACAACCACTCACTAGTGACTGTGATGTTACATAATTTATCTTCTTCTAGCCCACTGTAAAAATTAATTACTGGAATATTGTTTAGTGTCTTCCTGTGTAAAAACTGGAGAGAAAATAATTATTTAAAATCAAGCACATTTCATTCTCATTGTCAGTAAGGTGCCCATAGTTATTTTTAAGGGGACCTATCTTATCTCTAACTTTTGTTCTATAGACTGGAAAAAACTTTTTGGGTTAGTTTTAGAATCCCTAGCAACTTTAATTTCATAGTCCCTTTTAGCTTTTCTTATCCCCTTTTAATGTCCCTCTTAATGTCAATATACTGATTCATAAGATGACCCTCACCTCTTTTGATACGCCTATAAATTCCTTTCTTATGCCCTAGTAGATATTTGAGCCTATTATTCATCCATTTTGGGTCATTTCTATTTGATCTAATTTCTTTATATGGGATAAAACGCTCTTTGAGCAGCATGTATAGTGTTCAGAAAACTGTCATATTGATAGCTCTCTTCGTTACCCCAGTCAACAGATGATAAGTGTTCTTTAAGCCCATCGTAATCTGCTAAGCGAAAATCTGGGACTGTTACTGAGTTATCGCTACTATCGTACTTCCATTCAATGCTAAATGTAATTGATTTGTGGTCGCTAGCACCCAGTTCCTCTGAAATTTCTAAATTATTAACAAGGGATTCATTGTTTGCCATAACTAAGTCAAGCAGGTTATTTCCCCTTGTAGGTTCTGTCACAAACTGCTTCAAAAAACAATCCTGAAATACTTCTAAGAAGTCGTACGATTCTAAATTCCCAGTCAAGAAATTCCAATCAACATGACTAAAGTTAAAGTCTCCTAGAATTACTACATTATCGTGCCTTGTGGCCTTAACAATTTCCTCCAAGTAGTTTCCCTTGGTCCCTATCTAAGTTAGGGGGACGGTATATCACTCCTAAAATCAGTTTTTCATGCCCCTCTGAAAATTCTATCCAAACAGACTCTGTATGTGTTACTTCAGACTTAATACCCGTTTTTATGCAACAGTTCAAGCGATCTCGGACGTACAATGCCACCCCACCCCCCTCCCAATACTTCTATCTTCTTGGAACAATTTAAAACCCTGAATATGACATTCCGCAGGCATGTCCCGACTTTTTGAATTAAACCACGTCTCAGTTAAGGCAAATACATCAATGTTACCTACACTAGCAACTAATCTCAACTCGTCCATCTTATTCCTAGCACTACGGCAATTAGCATAATAAACATTGAAAGACTCTCCTTTCTCTTTACCCTTCCTGCTCATTTCTATTTTTCTACTAAACCTATTACCGTCTTTATCACCCAAGGTCCCTGGCTTTTCAATATCTATCTCGTTCTTATTATTACTAGTTCCCCTAGAACTCGTAATATTACTACACTGGGACTTCACTGTTTTCCTGCCAAAACCCATACCACTAACTATTCCTAGTTTAAAGTCCTACTACTGCTCCCTCCACTGCAGTTGCCAGTGCTCCCACCCCACACCTAGATAAGTGAAACCCCATCCCTAGCATACATGTCATTTCTGCCATAGAAGAGGTCCCAGTTGTCAATGAATGTTACCGCATTTTCCTTACAGTATTTGTCCAGCCAGCAATTGACACCAATTGCCCTGGACAACCATTCACTTCCAACTCCCCTCCTTGGCAAAATACCACATATGAGAGGGTTCCCACCCTTACTTCTAATTATTTCTATTGCTGACCTATACCTGCTAATCAGGTCCTCACTCCTACGTCTGCCAACATCGTTGCCTCCAGCACTGAGACAGATAATAGGATTGCTCCCATTACCTCTCATGATGTCATCCAGACGGCTAACAATATCCTCCATCCCAGCCCCAGGAAAGCAAACTCTCTGTCTCCTACATCCTGTCTTCAAGCAGAACGCCCTATCCATATACCTAACTTGCTATCCCCAACAACAACAATATTCTTACCTTCCTTAATGTCTTTCGTCGTGTCGTTCCCAGTAGTCAACTCACATTCGTCGGGTAGCACTGAGAATGTATTGGATGTTTCCACAACAGTTTCCACGGCAGTCTCTTTCTCTTCATCGTTTCTACCTTTCCATTCGTCTTCTTGATCGTCAACTTCTTTCCCTGCTGTCCAGCCACTGACCAGTTTCCCTTCTTGACCTGAGGACTCAAAACAGGAGGACTACTACGAATCTTCTTGTTCTCCTCGGTCAATCGCCGATATTCCAAATTCGCCAACCTCAATTCTTCCTTAAGCTGTTGGTAAAGTTGCTCGATGGAGGGCATCTTGCTTCAATTCTAGAGAGCGCGCAAACAGGTCTTCACAGAGCCAAGTACACGTCAACACTGCGCAAATGCCAACTCAATCAGGAGCTACTGCGCAGCACGTCCGCACGGCCCAATAGAAGTTACCTTGAAGAGCATAACTTGATAAATGAATCTCAGCATGGATTCACGAGAGGTCGTTCCTGCCTGACAAACTTACTGACGTTCTTCAATAGAACATTTGAGGCAGTTGACAGTGATAAGGAATATGATATTGTTTATTTGGATTTTAGTAAAGCCTTCGACAGAGTACCTCACAAGAGACTCTTAAGAAAAGTGGCAGCTCATGGTATAGGAGGTAAAGTTCTAGCATGGATTGAGGCATGGCTTACCAATAGAAAGCAGAGATGGAAATAAATGGTATAAAATACCGACACAATGGCAATATAAACACAAATGCAGTATAATGTGATCCTTTATTGACTACGTTTCGCCCACACAGTGGGCTTTTTCAAGTCACAAACAGAACTACCTGGGGTGGAAGGAACGCGAGTATTAATAGTCCGGCTGAGGTCAGGTGAAGAATGCTGCATCTGATGATGTACCGAGTGGGGTTATAGAGTCTAAAAACTTGGGTAGCTTGGAAAGGAGATTGGATAAGTTTGTGAGCAGACCTTCTACAGTGTTCTTATGTGGGATAGCGATGAAGAAGTTTCTTGGCAAGTGGTTTTAGCTATGTTATAGAAGCCACTATTCTGGTTGAAGTTGTCGGATATAGAAATGAGTGATGATTCCAGGATCCTTCGGTATTGAGTGTTGTCTTCTGTGGCGATAAGTCTTGAGTTTCTGTAGTTTATCAAGTGGTTGTGTGAATTACGGTGTTGTACGCAGGCATTCCTTGTGTCGTCAGACCTGCTTGCGTATTGGTGTTCTGAAATACGTGTTTGGAGGTCCCTTGATGTTTCGCCCACGTATAACTTGTTGCAGTCATTACAAGGGATTATGTATACCCCTGCAGAGGATGGAGGCTTGTCCTGCCTACTACTGGTGATGTCCTTGATGGTCGTGGTTGTGGAGGGTAGATACTTGGAATGATGTTTTGGCAAAAATGTTGGAAACATGTTTGGCAATGGAGTTGGTGGGAAGGACTATGTATCTCTTCTCGGCAGTGTCTTCTCTGGGTGTGTTAAAGATGTTTAATGCTCGCCGTCTGCAGTCTCTGATGAAGTGACGAGGATAGTGGAGTTTAGAAAATATTTGTTCAATTATAGTGCATTCTTCCTCAAGGAACTCGTTGCTGCAGATTCTGAGTGCACGCAGGAAGAAGCCTATAATTACACCACGTTTGGTTTTGGTGTCGTGGTGAGAGTAGAAGTGGAGAAGATCGTTTTGGTTTTTGGGTTTTCGATAGACTTTAAAACGAAGTTCGTGGTCAGCTTTGCAGAGCAGGACATCAAGGAAAGGAAGAGCGTTGTCGACTTCTTCTGTCGACTTCTGTGTGGCACGAGGGGCTCAAGTACAAACTCTGCACTAACTTCAACCTGCCTCTCAATACTCGTAAACTCCTCTGCAACTTCCTAGACGGCCGTACCATGAGAATCAAATTCCAAGGCTGTTACTCAGACTACTTCACACTAAATGCTGGAGTACCCCAGGGATCTGTCCTTTCCCCTACCCTCTACATTTTATACACTAACGACATTCCAACACCTATATACCACAACTCCATCACACTAGCCTATGCAGACGACATTACACAACTTATCACTCATGCCAATATAGATACACTCACACACAAAACACAAAATGAGGTTGACAGGATAGCCATCTGGGAACAAAAATGGAGGATCAAAACCAATGCAGCAAAATCCAGCATTACGTATTTTAACTACAGGAAACGTGATCCTCCATTACCTGTCGAACTCAGAACAGCTGACACCCGCACTTACTTCCCTATCACACAATCTGTCACTGTCCTTGGCGTTAATCTTGACTACCTTCTTCGTTTACACGGACACATTCATCAAGGCATGCAATAGCTAGTAAGGCCCTTGCGGGCCTCTACAAGCTGAAACATGCCTCTCAACGCACCAAACTACACCTCTACAAATCCCTAATACGTCCTCTGATAACTTACTCTCCTCTAGCCCTCTCTCTTGCAGCAAAAACAAACTTACTTAAACTGCAGCGTGTCCAGAACAAGGCGCTGCGCTGGGTTGCTTGATGTCAGATGGGAGGACTTCGCCACAAGCGAGTCTCTCCATGCCCAGTTAGAACGTCCCTGCGCTGAATCTGTACTGGAAGAGGCTCAGTGACAGACAGATAGACAAACTTGAGACACGACATGACTACTGGACCTCTCTCCTTGACGAAGACATTCGCAGACCCACAAACCAACACAACCTTTTCTACTCCTTGCATGATCCTGCTCCTAACCCTACTTACAAATAACCTTTGGGATCCGCTGACAGGTACCTTCTAAGACAGGTACCATTCTCTGACCCACGTTCGCCTTAGCTTTTTTGGGTTAAGACATGACTCAGTTCTGCACTCCTCTCTAGCTCTAAAGGTCGCAAGTCCCTTACTCCCAGCTCACCCCACCGGAGTCCCAACAGAAGAACCGGAATTTCTCTTTTCAATATCTGTCCCACGATCGCCTTTGCTGCTGGGTTAAGCCCTGGCTCTATTTCTACGACTAAGAACACTCCTCTCCAGCACTATTCTTCGTCTGTCCCGTCTTCCCCGCTCATCCCATTTGGGATCTTACCTGAACTTTCGTTCGTTCGTTCACCCCAGGTAGTTCTGTTTATGACTTGAAAAAGCCCACTGTGTGGGCGAAACGTAGTCAATAAAGGATCACATTATACTGCGTTTGTGTTTATATTGCCAGAAAGCAGAGAGTTACCATTAATGGAGTGAAATCTGAATGGGGATTAGTCACTAGTGGTGTTCCACAAGGATCAGTTTTAGGCCCTCTCCTGTTCATAATTTACATTAATGACCTTGATGAAGGGATTACTAGTGACATGAGTAAGTTTGCTGATGATACAAAGATAGGCCGTATAATTCACTCTGAGGAGGATATCAATGAACTCCAGGACGATTTGAACAAATTAATGTCTTGGTCTGAAAAATGGCAGATGAAGTTTAATGTGGATAAGTGTAAGGTACTTGCCCTTGGTAATGAAAATAACCCTCGAAGCTATAATCTAGGTGAAGTAGAGCTTGGTCATACAGAATGTGAAAAAGACTTGGGAGTCATGGTAAGCAGAAATCTGTAATAAAGTTGGTAGAATTACCGACAATATGTAAAGTAAAAGGACACAAGTGCAACTAATGTGACATTTATTGTGGCAACGTTTCGCTCTCCAGGAGCTTTATCAAGCCATTGATAAAGCTCCTGGAGAGCGAAACGTTGCCACAATAAATGTCACATTAGTTGCACTTGTAAGCAGAAATCTAAAGCCAAGACAGCAGTGCCTTAGTGTGCGCAACAAGGCCAACAGATTACTTGGATTTATCTCAAGAAGTATAAGTAACAGAAGTCCAAAAGTTATTTTACAGCTCTATACATCACTAGTGAGGCCTCATTTAGATTATGCTGCTCAGTTTTGGTCTCCTTACTACAGGATGGACATAGACTCATTAGAGAACATACAGAGAAGAATGACTAAAATGATTTACTGTGTAAGGAACCTCCCGTATGAAGATAGACTTAAAGCCTTAAATCTCCACTCTCTGGAGAGGCGTAGAATGAGGGGAGATATCATTGAAGTGTATAAGTGGATGACGGGCATAAACAAGGGAGACATTAATAAAGTACTGAGGGTGTCGAACCAGGTAAGAACCAGGAATAATGGATTTAAGTTGGATAAATTTAGATTTAGAAAGGACATAGGTAAGTACTGGTTTTCTAACAGAGTTGTAGATGCGTGGAACAGTCTTCCCAGTGGGGTGATAGAGGCTAGGACCTTGGGTAGATTTAAGAAGAGACTGGACAAATATATGAGTGGGAGGGGCTGGGTTTGATTGGTGTCAAGGGGTACGGGAGTTATTTCTTGGGTAGCTTTAGGTAGATGTCGTTTTGATAAGGACCTGCCTCGTATGGGCCAGTAGGCCTTCTGCAGTGTTCCTACATTCTTATGTTCTTATGTTCTTATATACTGTAGGCAGGTGAGGTGCAGCAGTTGTAGGTGGTATTACATTTGACAAATCCAAATGTGGAAGTAGGTCATTCCTATAGGTTCGGCAAGTGAAGAATTCCCTGTATTAAAATCTCAAGACATTTCTGTGTCTGACAAGAATGTAGGTAAATGTTTCAGAGAACTGACATCTTGGGATCTATATTAATACAGGTAATTCTTCATCTGCCTAACCAATAGGCACAACCTACTTCCACATTTGAATTTGTCAAATGTGATACCACCTACAACTGCTGCACCTCACCTGCCTACAGTATATAAGCCACTTCGCACATATGCTGCATTTTTTCAAGATTGATGGATTGACTACATCGACTCAAGGTTGAGGGACTGATTACCTCAGACTCCTCCTGTTCACCATTCTCCTTCGTATGGACTGATGAAGCCACTGTGTGGCGAAACGTTTCCTCATTAAAGATACCCAAATGTTGCATTTGTGTCTAATTTATAAACTTGTCGGTTCTCTGAACCAGTTATCTACTGTCTAAGTGTCTTGGAGGGCGGACTATTTCCTGCAACCACCCAGGGAAGTACTACCGTCCTGCCAGATGACTGTGAAACAGAAACCTGTAACTGTTTTGCATGATGGTAGGATTGCTGGTTTCTTTTTCTGTCTCATAAACACGCTAGATAACAGGGATATCTTGCTACTCCTACTTACACTTTGGTCACACTTCACAGACACGCACATGCATATATATATATATATATATATATATATATATATATATATATATATATATATATATATTATATATATTATTATATATACATCTAGGTTTTTCTTCTTTTTCTACATAGCTCTTGTTCTTCTTTATTTCTTCTATTGACCATGGGGAAGTGGAAAAGAATCTTTCCTCCGTAAGCCATGCGTGTCGTAGGAGGCGACTAAAATGCCGGGAGCAATGGGCTAGTAACCCCTTCTCCTGTAGACATTTACTAAAAAAGAGAAGAAGAAAAACTTTATAACACTGAGATGCTTGAATGTGCGTGGATGTAGTGCGGATGACAAGAAACAGATGATTGCTGATGTTATGAATGAAAAGAAGTTGGATGTCCTGGCCCTAAGCGAAACAAAGCTGAAGGGGGTAGGGGAGTTTCAGTGGGGGAAATAAATGGGATTAAATCTGGAGTATCTGAGAGAGTTAGAGCAAAGGAAGGGGTAGCAGTACTGTTGAAGGATCAGTTATGGAAGGAGAAAAGAGAATATGAATGTGTAAATTCAAGAATTATGTGGATTAAAGTAAAGGTTGGATGCGAAAAGTGGGTCATAATAAGCGTGTATGCACCTGGAGAAGAGAGGAATGTAGAGGAGAGAGAGAGATTTTGGGAGATGTTAAGTGAATGTATAGGAGCCTTCGAACCAAGTGAGAGAGTAATTGTGGTAGGGGACCTGAATGCTAAAGTAGGAGAAACTTTTAGAGAGGGTGTGGTAGGTAAGTTTGGGGTGCCAGGTGTAAATGATAATGGGAGCCCTTTGATTGAACTTTGTATAGAAAGGGGTTTAGTTATAGGTAATACGTATTTTAAGAAAAAGAGGATAAATAAGTATACAAGATATGATGTAGGGCGAAATGACAGTAGTTTGCTGGATTATGTATTGGTAGACAAAAGACTGTTCAGTAGACTTCAGGATGTACATGTTTATAGAGGGGCCACAAATATATCAGATCACTTTCTAGTTGTAGCTACACTGAGAGTAAAACGTAGATGGGATACAAGGAGAATAGAAGCATCAGGGAAGAGAGAGGTGAAGGTTTATAAACTAAAAGAGGAGGCAGTTAGGGTAAGATATAAACAGCTATTGGAGGATAGATGGGCTAATGAGAGCATAGTCAATGGGGTCGAAGAGATATGGGGTAGGTTTAAAAATGTAGTGTTAGAGTGTTAAGCAGAAGTTTGTGGTTACAGGAAAGTGGGTGCGGGAGGGAAGAGGAGCGATTGGTGGAATGAAAAAGTTAGCATATGAGAAGTTTTTACAAAGTAGAAGTGATGCAAGGAGGGAAGAGTATATGGAGAAAAAGAGAGAGGTTAAGAGAGTGGTGAAGCAATGTAAAAAGAGAGCAAATGAGAGAGTGGGTGAGATGTTATCAACAAATTTTGTTGAAAATAAGAAAAAGTTTTGGAGTGAGATTAACAAGTTAAGTAAGCCTAGAGAACAAATGGATTTGTCAGTTAAAAATAGGAGAGGAGAGTTATTAAATGGAGAGTTAGAGGTATTGGGAAGATGGAGGGAATATTTTGAGGAATTATTAAATGTTGATGAAGATAGGGAAGCTGTGATTTCGTGTATAGGGCAAGGAGGAATAACATCTTGTAGGAGTGAGGAAGAGCTAGTTGTGAGTGTGGGGGAAGTTTGTGAGGCAGTAGGTAAAATGAAAGGGGGTAAGGCATCTGGGATTGATGGGATAAAGATAGAAATGCTAAAAGCAGGTGGAGATATAGTTTTGGAGTGGTTGGTGCAATTATTTAATAAATGTATGGATGAGGGTAAGGTACCTAGGGATTGGCAGAGAGCATGCATAATTCCTTTGTATAAAGGCAAAGGGGACAAAAGAGAGTGCAAAAATTATAGGGGGATAAGTCTGTTGAGTATACCTGGTAAAGTGTATGGTAGAGTTATTATTGAAAGAATTAAGAGTAAGACGGAGAATAGGATAGCAGATGAACAAGGAGGCTTTTGGAAAGGTAGGGGGTGTGTGGACCAGGTGTTTACAGTGAAACATATAAGTGAACAGTATTTAGATAAGGCTAAAGAGGTCTTTGTGGCATTTATGGATTTGGAAAAGGCGTATGACAGGGTGGATAGGGGAGCAATGTGGCAGATGTTGCAGGTGTATGGTATAGGAGGTAGGTTACTGAAAGCAGTGAAGAGTTTTTACGAGGATAGTGAGGCTCAAGTTAGAGTATGTAGGAAAGAGGGAAATTATTTCCCAGTTAAAGTAGGCCTTAGACAAGGATGTGTGATGTCACCGTGGTTGTTTAATATATTTATAGATGAGGTTGTAAGAGAAGTAAATGCGAGGGTCTTGGCAAGAGGCGTGGAGTTAAAAGATAAAGAATCACACATAAAGTGGGAGTTGTCACAGTTGCTCTTTGCTGATGACACTGTGCTCTTGGGTGATTCTGAAGAGAAGTTGCAGAGGTTGGTGGATGAATTTGGTAGGGTGTACAAAAGAAGAAAATTAAAAGTGAATACAGGAAAGAGTAAGGTTATGAGGATAACAAAAAGATTAGGTGATGAAAGATTGGACATCAGATTGGAGGGAGAGAGTATGGAGGAGGTGACTGTATTCAGATATTTGGGAGTGGACGTGTCAGCAGATGGGTCTATGAAAGATGAGGTGAATCATAGAATTGATGAGGGGAAAAGGGTGAGTGGTGCACTTAGGAGTCTGTGGAGACAAAGAACTTTGTCCTTGGAGGCAAAGAGGGGAATGTATGAGAGTATAGTTTTACCAACGCTCTTATATGGGTGTGAAGCATGGGTGATGAATGTTACAGCGAGGAGAAGGCTGGAGGCAGAGGAGATGTCATGTCTGAGGGCAATGTGTGGTGTGAATATAATGCACAGAATTCGTAGTTTGGAAGTTAGGAGGAGGTGCGGGATTACCAAAACTGTTGTCCAGAGGGCTGAGGAAGGGTTGTTGAGGTGGTTCGGACATGTAGAGATAATGGAGCGAAACAGAATGACTTCAAGAGTGTATCAGTCTGTAGTGGAAGGAAGGCGGGGTAGGGGTCGGCCTAGGAAAGGTTGGAGGGAGGGGGTAAAGGAGGTTTTGTGTGCAAGGGGCTTGGACTTCCAGCAGGCATGCGTGAGCGTGTTTGATAGGAGTGAATGGAGACAAATGGTTTTTAATACTTGACGTGCTGTTGGAGTGTGAGCAAAGTAACATTTATGAAGGGGTTCAGGGAAACCGGCAGGCCGGACTTGAGTCCTGGAGATGGGAAGTACAGTGCCTGCACTCTGAAGGAGGGGTGTTAATGTTGCAGTTTAAAAACTGTAGTGTAAAGCACCCTTCTGGCAAGACAGTGATGGAGTGAATGATGGTGAAAGCTTTTCTTTTTCGGGCCACCCTGCCTTGGTGGGAATCGGCCAGTGTGATAATAAAAAAAAATAATTGTGTTTCACTGCTGATTTCTTCGTAGGTTCTGTTGCTGGTGAGTCTGATGATCATGTACCTGATGAACGTTTTTCTCCGTCTGTCTCCGTTTCTCTGCCTCTGTCTGTCTCCTTTTCTCTCTGTCTCCGTCTGTCTATCCGTCTGTCTCTGTCTCTCTGGTTGTCCCTGACATGCTGACACAAGTTTTCCATCACATCCTCCAAAATCTTCCATGTTACCTGTCACTTTGTGGCTTCAGATTCTCCCAGGTTTTACCTTGTTGTTTTAAACATCTTGTAGTTA
>NW_026469065.1:12500-75000 GCF_026875155.1 Cherax quadricarinatus | reverse complement strand
TGCAGCTGCAGGGAAGCAGGGCCAGGAGCTGCAGCTGCAGGGAAAGCAGGGCCAGGAGCTGCAGCTGCAGGGAAGCAGGGCCAGGAGCTGCAGCTGCAGGGAAGCAGGGCCAGGAGCTGCAGGCAGCAGGGAAGCAGGGTCAGGAGCAGCAGCTGCAGGGAAGCAGGGCCAGGAGCTGCAGCTGCAGGGAAGCAGGGCCAGGAGCTGCAGGGAAGCAGGGCCAGGAGCTGCAGCTGCAGGGAAGCAGGGCCAGGAGCTGCAGCTGCAGGGAAGCAGGGCCAGGAGCTGCAGCTGCAGGGAAGCAGGGCCAGGAGCTGCAGCTGCAGGGAAGCAGTGCCAGGAGCTGCAGCTGCAGGGAAGCAGGACCAGGAGCTGCAGCTGCAGGGAAGCAGGGCCAGGAGCTGCAGGCAGCAGGGAAGCAGGGTCAGGAGCAGCAGCTGCAGGGAAGCAGGGCCAGGAGCTGCAGGCAGCAGGGAAGCAGGGCCAGGAGCTGCAGCTGCAGGGAAGCAGGGCCAGGAGCTGCAGGCAGCAGGGAAGCAGGGCCAGGAGCTGCAGGCAGCAGGGAAGCAGGGCCAGGAGCTGCAGGCAGCAGGGAAGCAGGGCCAGGAGCTGCAGCCTCGGTGAAAACGGTCTACAACCAGAACTGCAAGGCAGACAAGCAACCAGAGTGCAAGCATACAAGCAACCAGTCAGTGCAAGGCATACAAGCAACCAGTCAGCAAAGCATACAAGCAACAGTCAGTGCAAGCAACAAGCAACCAGTCAGTGAAGCATACAAGCAACCATCTAGTGCAACATACAAGCAACCAGTCAGTGCAAGCATACAAGAAACACTCAGTGCAAGCATACAAGCAACCAGTCAGTGCAAGCATACAAGCAACCAGTCAGTGCAAGCATACAAGCAACCAGTCAGTGCAAACATACAAGCAACCAGTCAGTGCAAGATAAAGCAACAACCAGTGCAAGCATACAAGCAACCAGTCAGTGCAAGCATACAAGCAACCAGTGCAAGCATACAAGCAACCAGTCAGTGCAAACATACAAGCAACCAGTCAGTGCAAGCATACAAGCAACCAGTCAGTGCAAACATACAAGCAACCAGTCAGTGCAAACATACAAGCAACAGTCAGTGCAAGCATACAAGCAACCAGTCAGTGCAAACATACAAGCAACAGTCAGTGCAAGCATACAAGCAATCAGTCAGTGGCAAGCATACAAGCACCCAGTCAGTGCAAGCATACAAGCAACCAGTAGTGCAGTGCAAGCATACAAGCAACAGTCAGTGAAGCATACAAGCAACCAGTCAGTGCAAGCTACAAGCAACAGTCAGTGCAAGCATCAAGCAACCAGTCAGTGCAAGCATACAAGCACCAGTCAGTGCAATGCATAAAGCAAAGTGAGCTAAACAGTCAGTGCAAGCATACAAGCAACCAGTCAGTGCAAGCATACAAGCAACAGTCAGTGCAAGCATCAAGCAATCAGTCAGTGCAAGATCAAGCAACCAGTCAGTGCAAGCATACAAGCAACCAGTCAGTGCAAGCATACAAGCAACAGTGTCAAGCATACAAGCAACAGTCAGTGCAAGCATACAAGAAAACGCAGTGCAAGCATACAAGCAACCAGTCAGTGCAAGCATACAAGCAATCAGTCAGTGCAAGCATACAAGCAACCAGTCAGTGCAAGCATACAAGCAACCAGTCAGTGCAAGCATACAAGCAACCAGTGCAAGCATACAAGCAACCAGTCAGTGCAAGCATACAAGCAACCAGTCAGTGCAAGCATACAAGCAACCAGTCAGTGCAAGCACACAAGCAATCAGTCAGTGCAAGCATACAAGCAACCCGTCAGTGCAAGCATACAAGCAACCAGTCAGTGCAAGCATAATAGCAAACCAGTCAGTGCAAGCATACAAGTGCAGTCAGTGCAAGCATACAACAGTGCAAGCATACAAGCAACCAGTCAGTGCAAGCATACAAGCAACCAGTCAGTGCTAAGCACAGCATAGCAAAGCCAGTCAGTGCAAGCATACAAGCAACCAGTCAGTGCAAGCATACAAGCAACCAGTCAGTGCAAGCATACAAGCAACCAGTCAGTGCAAGCATACAGCCAGTCAGTGCAAGCATACAACCAGTGCAAGCATACAAGCAACCAGTGCAAGCATACAAGCAACCAGTCAGTGCAAGCATACAAGCAATCAGTCAGTGCAAGCATACAAGCAACAGTCAGTGCAAGCATACAAGCAACCAGTCAGTGCAAGCATACAAGCAACCAGTCAGTGCAAGCATACAAGCAACCAGTCAGTGCAAGCATACAAGCAACCAGTGCAAGCATACAAGCAACCAGTCCACCCAGTGTGCAAGCATACAAGCAACAGTCAGTGCAAGCATACAAGCAACCAGTCAGTGCAAGCATACAAGCAACCAGTCAGTGCAAGCATACAAGCAACCAGTCAGTGCAAGCATACAAGCAACCAGTCAGTGCAAGCATACAAGCAACCAGTCAGTGCAAGCATACAAGCAACAGTCAGTGCAAGCATACAAGCAACCAGTCAGTGCAAGCATACAAGCAACCAGTCAGTGCAAGATAAGCAACAGTCAGTGCAAGCATCAAGTCAGTGCAAGCATACAAGCAACCAGTCAGTGCAAGCATACAAGCAACCAGTCAGTGCAAGCATACAAGCAACCAGTCAGCGCAAGCATACAAGCAGCCAGTCAGTGCAAGCATACAAGCAATCAGTCAGTGCAAGCATACAAGCAACCAGTGTAAGCATACAAGCAACCAGTCAGTGCAAGCATACAAGCAACCAGTCAGTGCAAGCATGCAAGCAATCAGTCAGTGCAAGCATACAAGCAGCCAGTCAGTGCAAGCATACAAGCAACCAGTAAGTGCAAGCATACAAGCAACCAGTGTAAGCATACAAGCAACCAGTCAGTGCAAGCATACAAGCAACCAGTCAGTGCAAGCATGCAAGCAATCAGTCAGTGCAAGCATACAAGCAACCAGTCAGTGCAAGCATACAAGAAACTAGTCAGTGCAA
The DNA here is from genome assembly GCF_026875155.1 of Cherax quadricarinatus. Classification (NCBI taxonomy): domain Eukaryota; kingdom Metazoa; phylum Arthropoda; class Malacostraca; order Decapoda; family Parastacidae; genus Cherax; species Cherax quadricarinatus. The sequence continues at coordinate 71,963 of NW_026469065.1, read as the reverse complement.
GCATACTAGCAACCAGTGCAAGCATACGAGGAACCAGTCAGTGCAAGCATGCAAGCAATCAGTCAGTGCAAGCATACAAGCAACCAGTCAGTGCAAGCATACAAGCAACCAGTCAGTGCAAGCATACAAGCAACCAGTGTAAGCATACAAGCAACCAGTCAGTGCAAGCATACAAGCAACCAGTCAGTGCAAGCATACAAGCAACCAGTCAGTGCAAGCATACAAGCAGCCAGTCAGTGCAAGCATACAAGCAATCAGTCAGTGCAAGCATACAAGCAACCAGTGTAAGCATACAAGCAACCAGTCAGTGCAAGCATACAAGCAACCAGTCAGTGCAAGCATGCAAGCAATCAGTCAGTGCAAGCATACAAGCAACCAGTCAGTGCAAGCATACAAGCAACCAGTCAGTGCAAGCATACAAGCAACCAGTCAGTGCAAGCATACAAGCAGCCAGTCAGTGCAAGCATACAAGCAACCAGTAAGTGCAAGCATACAAGCAACCAGTGTAAGCATACAAGCAACCAGTCAGTGCAAGCATACAAGCAACAGTCAGTGCAAGCATGCAAGCATATCAGTCAGTGCAAGCATACAAGCAACCAGTCAGTGCAAGCATACAAGAAACTAGTCAGTGCAAGCATACAAGCAACCAGTGCAAGCATACGAGGAACCAGTCAGTGCAAGCATGCAAGCAATCAGTCAGTGCAAGCATACAAGCAACCAGTCAGTGCAAGCATACAAGCAACCAGTCAGTGCAAGCATACAAGCAACCAGTGTAAGCATACAAGCAACCAGTCAGTGCAAGCATACAAGCAACCAGTCAGTGCAAGCATACAAGCAACCAGTCAGTGCAAGCATACAAGCCACCAGTGCAAGAATACAAGCAACCAGTCAGTGTAAGCATACAAGCAACCAGTCAGTGCAAGCATACAATCAACCAGTCAGTGCAAGCATACAAGCAACCAGTCAGTGCAAGCATACAAGCAATCAGTCAGTGCAAGCATACAAGCAACCAGTCAGTGCAAGCATACAAGCAATCAGTCAGTGCAAGCATACAAGCAACCAGTCAGTGGAAGCATACAAGCAACCAGTGCAAGCATACAACCAGTGCAAGCATTCAAGCAACCAGTCAGTGCAAGCATACAAACAACCAGTCAGTGCAAGCATACAACCAGTGCAAGCATTCAAGCAACCAGTCAGTGTAAGCATACAAGCAACCAGTGCAAGCATACAAGCAACCAGTCAGTGCAAGCATACAAGCAACTAGTGCAAGCATACAAACAACCAGTCAGTGCAAGCATACAAGCAACCAGTGCAAGCATACAAGCAACCAGTCAGTGCAAGCATACAAGCAACCAGTCAGTGTAAGCATACAAGCAACCAGTGCAAGCATACAAGCAACCAGTATAAGCATACAAGCAACCAGTCAGTGCAAGCATACAAGCAACCAGTTTGCAAAGCACATGAAGCAACAGTACCAGTGAAGCATACAAGCAACCAGTCAGTGTAAGCATACAAGCAACCAGTGCAAGCATACAAGCAACCAGTCAGTGCAAGCATGCAAGCAACCAGCTAGTGCAAGTATGCAAGCAACCAGTGCAAGCATACAAGCAACCAGTGCAAGCATACAAGCAACCAGTGCAAGTGTACAAGCAACCATTCAGTGCAAGCATACAAGCAACCCGTCAGAGCAAGCATACAAGCAACCAGTCAGTGCAAGCATACACACAACCAGTCAGTGAATGCATACAAGCAACTAGTCAGTGCAAGCATACAAGCAACCAGTCAGTGCAAGCATACATGTTTAATGGGTTTATTTGGTAGGCTGGTTGCGGGGTGTAAATGATACGTCTTCGGAGGCTTCTTAGTTTATTTAAAATGTGGTGTTTAAACAGGCTTGTGTGTTTGCCCATGTCCCGGGACGGCCATGCCCACGAGAGAGAGCTAGGCAGTAGGCCTTGTGTCTTGCTGCTAGGCTGCTGTGAGAGTGAGAGCGTGGCAAGGGCAGGCAGGCTGAAGTGTCAACGCCTGTAGGTGGCAGCACTTGAGTGGCACGAAATATGAACTAAGCTGGCAGACAGCATGGGCTGTCTGTGCAGACAGTACAGGCTGTTTACATACGCTCGGCCACCTACCCCGACGCGACAATACTGGTATTAAAAGGAACTCGGTCTCTCTCTCGTAGGAACAGGGCACAGAACACAAAACAAAAACATATATATACATATGAACATGGAAAAAAACTTCCTACAGGGAGGGAAGAAAAAAACATGTGGGGTGTGCTAAACATCGTGGTCAAAGGCAGTGAGCATCGAAGGGCATCTCTGCATGCCTTCCTGCGTCTGGACAGATACTGCAGCACAGGAGACATCGCTGCTGCTGAGCTGTGACGTAACAGGGTACGGTCTCCTCTGGAACGGTGAAGCAGTCATCGTAGGAGGCGCTGCAGGTTTCACTCAACCTGGGGCACGACGTGTTGGTGCCCTCGAGTGAGGCGTCGACAAAACTCGGCAACTGGGCAGGACTTCTGGCAAGCGACTCAGGAGGACACTTCTCGACTGGTACTGTCGCTGGGCTGTCACTGCCGGCGAGCGTGGAGCGAGTTGTGGAGCGAGTCGTGGCAGAGACGACTGGGCGAAACATCTGGGAGTCGTAACATCATACACCAGACTGCAGTGAACGAGCTAGCAGTCAAAGTGACATCTTCTTTGTGCAGGCTGCTCACTGAAGCTTGTGACACGAGGCTGACACAGTGTGTCATTCTCTCGACAGTTGGAGTTATAGCAGAGGTTAGTCTAAGCGTCCCCAGACTTGTTTCTCTACATATAACTGCACTCTGAAGGTCTGGAGGTGAAGTGAAACAAATCTCGATGGGAATTGTAGCAGAACATCACGAGCGACGAGCATAAAAGCTTTCTGTGCAAAAGGGCTCGGTCACTTGGGGCTGTCTTGACATCAGCTGTCATACGCACTGGTCACATCGGGTGACTTAGCACAGTGGTGCTACTCAGGTCTGGCTCAGACCTCACTGGACACACGGAAACTTTAAACACACTGCGGTACATGCGGTACAACATGGCTTAAACTAGCAAATGATGCTTTTCTGTGCATAAAACTGACACTAAGACATATACTAAAATGTGAGAACACTGACTAAGAGGAATTAACACACGACATATATCTTCTCTCAGTCTTCTCGACAATACTAAAATAATTACTGGACACTCGATGGTGACATCATGTAAGGTCAGGCGTGATGTCGCGAGGTGACGTCAGCAGCACTGTGACGTCAGCAGACATCTCGAGGTGACGTCAGGCAGACATCGTGACGTCATGAAGTCGGGCAGCATCGTCGGTGACGTTAATGTGATGCGGGCAGCAGATGACAGCATGTGGCCTGGGACATCTGGCTCGGTAACTCACGTGGTTTTTAGGTCCACGTGACATCGCCCACACCCACGTGGAGTCGTGATCCACGTGGCATCGTGATCTACGTGGCATGCTGATCCACGTAGCTTCGAGTGGCCTCGGGTACTCGGATACACAGTTCTGGCAATGAATTCACACGGAAAACAGCAGAAAACACAGCAGAGGGAGAGGGCAGTGGTGAGTGTATGGTAGACGGGTGAGCGTGAGTAGGGCGATCATGGGCAAGGTGAGGAACAGCCACTTCCTCTCCTCCTCCCCCACCCACAAACACATGGAGAAGCTCACACTGGAAGCAGAAATCACCACAAAACTCACCTCTGGCTTGCTGAAACAGCTGTGCTGAGCTGAACAACAACAGCAACATATAAGTGATGCTGAACACGTGACTTGAGAAAGAGCGTGGGACGCTGTAGCGTGGGGTCACTTACAATTCTCGGAGAATTTCGGCAAATTTCGGCTGGATCCTGCTTGTACCTGTGTCTGGATGCTCAAAAGTGCAGACACGACATCAGGATAACTCGTTGAGAGACGGATGCTTCTTGTATAGGGTGATAAAGTGAAGATGACTTCATACCTCTTTCTTCCTCTCTCCGGGCAAACAACTGCTGCGACCACCGCTGCTACCAATGTTTAATGGGTTTATTGGTGATGCTGCAAGCGGGTGGTTAAATGATACGTCTTCTTCGGAGGCTTCTTACTTTATTGTTAATGTTGTGGTGAGTACACGGGCTTGTGTGTTGTGCCCATGGCCCGGGAGGGCCATCCCACGAGAGAGAGAGCTAGTAGACCTTCTGTCTTGCTGCTAGGCCGCTGTGTGAGTGAGAGCGTGGCAAGGGCAGGCAGGCTGAAGTGGCAACGCCTATAGGTGGCAGCACTTGAGTGGCGCAAAATATGAACTAAGCTGGCAGACAGCATGGGCTGTCTGTACAGACAGTACAGGCTGTCTACATACAAGCAACCAGTCAGTGCAAGCATACAAGCAACCAGTGAAAGCATACAAGCAACCAGTCAGTGGAAGCATACAAGCAACCAGTCAGTGGAAGCATACAAGCAACCCATCAGTGTAAGCATACAAGCAACCAGTCAGTGCAAGCATACAAGCAACCAGTCAGTGCATGCATACAAGCAGCCAGTCAGTGCAAGCATACAAGCAACCAGTCAGTGCAAGCATACAAACAACCAGTGCAAGCATACAAGCAACTAATGCAAGCATACAAGCAACCAATGCAAGCATACAAGCAACCACTCAGTGCAAGCATACAAGCAACCAGTGCAAGCATACAAGCAACCAGTCAGTGCAAGCATACAAGCAACCAGTCAGTGCAAGCATATAAGCAACCAGTCAGTGCAAGCATACAAGCAACCAGTCAGTGCAAGCATACAAGCAACCATTCAGTGCAAGGATACAAGCAACCAGTCAGTGCAAGCATACAAGCAACCAGTCAGTGCAAGCATACAAGCAACCATTCAGTGCAAGCATATAAGCAACCAGTCAGTGCAAGCATACAAGCAACCACTCAGTGCAAGCATACAAGCAACCAGTGCAAGCATACAAGCAACCAGTCAGTGCAAGCATACAAGCAACCAGTCAGTGCAAGCATATAAGCAACCAGTCAGTGCAAGCATACAAGCAACCAGTCAGTGCAAGCATACAAGCAACCATTCAGTGCAAGGATACAGGCAACCAGTCAGTGCAAGCATACATGCAACCAGTGCGAGAATACAAGCATGCAGCCAGTGCAAGCACAAAACCAGGTAGGCTGGCAAGCAGTAGAACAGAAATAAAACAGACAAGCAAGCATTCACGCAAGTAAGCCGGCAGGCAGGCACGTAGCCAAGCAGGCAAGCAAGTAGGATGCAGAACAGGCAGGAGAAACAGCCAAGCATTGCAAGCAACATTTCCATCCGTCCATCGTCGACAATTACAGCAGGTCGCTTTAATAGCCGTCATCATTATCCTGGTGTTCATTATCCTGGTCTTCATCTTGCAGAGACTGAGATGCGAGTTCTCGTCAGCTCTCCCGGAGATTGTGCCTAATGACCCCTGTGTAATGCCTTAATAGTCCTCGCGTTTCCTCTTCCCAAGACTAGGAGACATCCTGTGTGTGTGTGTGTTCATCTCTTTCTCAGCGTCCGTGTGTGTGTGTGTGTTCCAGCCTCCACCTTCTAGGTATACATACTACACTTATGCTCACACACACACACACACACACACACACACACACACACCACACACACACACACACACACAGCCGAAGAATGAAGGGGGAGAGCAGTTGGGAGCAGCAATAGTAGAAAGGGAGGAGGAGGTGAGAAGGTGGAGAGGGGGCTAGGTCACATGCAAAGGCATGACCATGCCACCAAAAGCTACAGGAAAAAATAAGGGAGACAATGGCCATGCACAAACGGGACCCAGAGACGCAGAAGGAAAGGCAATTGGACGAGGAGAGGGAGAAGTCAGTGTGTTTATTCAGGGGCTTCAGGAGAGTGAGGGGAGGACACACAAAAGATGGAAGGAAGAAAATGGGAGATTGAAAACTTCATCAAAGAAATAGGTGAGGAGAACATGAGAATAAGGGGGTACTTGAAGGGAAGAAATCGGCCTCTCAACCTGATTTTCAAGACAGAAACAATGCAAAACAGGATCCTGCAAGAGAAATCATGGCTAAAGGAATCGTCAACGTGCAAGAGGGTATTCCTAGACCGAGACAGAACAAAAACAGAACGACAGCAGCTGAGGAATAAGACAAAGAAGCAAAAGGGGCTAGGAAGAGAGACAAGGACAGAGTCAGCAGAGGACAACCAGAGCAGGGCAGAACAATCACATGCACACACAGAACCACCCCCAGACCCCCACAACCTAACACACTATACCAACACACAAAACAATCCACACTTACAGACCCCACCCACACATGCGTAGAATACAAGCACATTCCAGGTCCCTACCCTCACAAGACCCTAGAACACATGTGGAGAGGAAACTAAGGTCATGGTACACAAACGCTGAATGGAATAAGCGAATAAGTGAGAGGAGTCACGAGGAATCAAAGAGGCATCACAGACATAAGCCACAGAAATCAGCTCACAGGAATGATAACAAGCCACTTTCCAATGGGATATAGATCTAGAAAGACAGAGGGAACCATGGGTGAAGAAATGCACTGTTCATCAAAACGATGGAGATGACAGAGAGAACAGAGAAGCAAGACTACATATTAGGACACATCAGTATTGAGGCCAAGGTGAAATGGAGTCATGTATAATCCACCACAGATCACAGGAGCCAGGCAAGAGTACATAGGTAATAGAGTATGGTTACGAACTAGGCGAATGGAGAAGGGTCATGCGAGCTGGTGCAAAGGTGCGATATGGGAACCTTAACCACAAAACAAACGACTTGGAAAACTGAAGCCACAGAGGCAGAACACGTGGAGGGCAAGATGGAGGTGGTACTGGAAAACCTCACGTCACACGTAAAGGAACATGCCAGAGAGTGAAGATAAGAACCAGCGAGACTGGATCATATTCACGCTGAGAAGTGCAGATATTGAGATCACAATGAAAGGACCCCTTGTGGCAGTGATCAGGAGTTGAGCTTCCAACACAAGTAGGTACAGGGAGAGGAAAGCAGAACAGCGTCACAGAGAAGCAACACAGTATCACAGAGAGAAGCAACACAGCGTCACAGATAAGCAACACAGCGTCACAGAGAAGCAACGCAGCGTCACAGAGAAGCAACACAGCGTCACAGACAAGCAACACAGCGTCACAGAGAAGCAACACAGCGTCACAGAGAAGCAACACAGCGTCACAGAGAAGCAAGACAGCGTCACAGAGAAGCAAGACAGCGTCACAGATAAGCAACACAGCGTCACAGATAAGCAACACAGCGTCACAGATAAGCAAAACAGCGTCACAGATAAGCAACACAGCGTCACAGAGAAGCAACACAGCGTCACAGAGAAGCAATACAGCGTCACAGATAAGCAACACAGCTTCACAGAGAAGCACACAGAGATAGCAACAAGCGTCACAGATAAGCAACACAGCGTCACAGATGAAGCAACACAGCGTCACAGAGAAGCAACACAGCGTCACAGAGAAGCAACACAGCGTCACAGAGAAGCAACAAGCGTCACAGAGAAGCAACACAGCGTCACAGAGAAGCAACACAGCGTCACAGAGAAGCAACACAGCGTCACAGAGAAGCAACACAGCGTCACAGAGAAGCAACACAGCGTCACAGATAAGCAACACAGCGTAACAGAGAAGCAACACAGCGTAACAGAGAAGCAACACAGCGTCACAGAGAAGCAACACAGCGTCACAGATAAGCAACACAGCGTAACAGAGAAGCAACACAGCGTAACAGAGAAGCAACACAGCGTCACAGAGAAGCAACACAGCGTCACAGAGAAGCAACACAGCGTCACAGAGAAGCAACACAGCGTCACAGAGAAGCAACATAGCGTCACAGAGAAGCAACACAGCGTCACAGAGAAGGAAACCAGTCACGAAAGCAACACAGCGTCACAGAGAGAAGAACAACACAGCGTCACAGATAAGCAACACAGCGTCACAGATAAGCAAACCACAGCGTCACAGAGAAGCAACACAGCGTCACAGAGAAGCAACACAGCGTCACAGAGAAGCAACACAGCGTCACAGAGAAGCAACACAGCGTCACAGAGAAGCAACACAGCGTCACAGAGAAGCAACACAGCGTCACAGAGAAGCAACACAAGCGTCACAGAGAAGCAACACAGCGTCACAGAGAAGCAACACAGCGTCACAGAGAAGCAACACAGCGTCACAGAGAAGCAACACAGCGTCACAGAGAAGCAACACAGCGTCACAGATAAGCAACACAGCGTCACAGATAAGCAACACAGCGTCACAGAGAAGCAACACAGCGTCACAGAGAAGCAACACAGCGTCACAGATAAGCAACACAGCGTCACAGAAGAAGCAAGCAACACAGCGTCACAGAGAAGCAACACAGCGTCACAGAGAAGCAACACAGCGTCACAGAGAAGCAACACAGCGTCACAGAAAGCAACACAGCGTCACAGATAAGCAACACAGCGTCACAGAGAAGCAACACAGCGTCACAGAGAAGCAACACAGCGTCACAGATAAGCAACACAGCGTCACAGATAAGCAACACAGCGTCACAGATAAGACAACACAGCGTCACAGAGAAGCAACACAGCGTAACAGAGAAGCAACACAGCGTCACAGAGAAGCAACACAGCGTCACAGAGAAGCAACACAGCGTCACAGATAAGCAACACAGCGTCACAGAGAAGCAACACAGCGTCACAGATAAGCAACACAGCGTCACAGAGAAGCAACACAGCGTCACAGATAAGCAACACAGCGTCACAGATAAGCAACACAGCGTCACAGAGAAGCAACACAGCGTCACAGATAAGCAACACAGCGTCAAAAGATAAGCAACACAGCGTCACAGAGAACGCAACACAGCGTCACAGATAAGCAACACAGCGTCACAGATAAGCAACACAGCGTCACAGAGAAGCAACACAGCGTCACAGAGAAGCAACACAGCGTCACAGATAAGCAACACAGCGTCACAGATAAGCAACACAGCGTCACAGAGAAGCAACACAGCGTCACAGATAAGCAACACAGCGTCACAGAAAGCAACACAGCGTCACAGAGAACGCAACACAGCGTCACAGAGAAGCAACACAGCGTCACAGATAAGCAACACAGCGTCACAGAAAGCAACACAGCGTCACAGATAAGCAACACATCGTCAGAGAGAAGCAACACAGCGTCAGAGAGAAGCAACACAGCGTCACAGATAAGCAACACAGCGTCACAGATAAGCAACACGCGTCACAGAAAGCAACACAGCGTCACAGATAAGCAACACAGCGTCACAGATAAGCAACACAGCGTCACAGAAAGCAACACAGCGTCACAGAGAAGCAACACAGCGTCACAGATAAGCAACACAGCGTCACAGAGAAGCAACACAGCGTCACAGAGAAGCAACACAGCGTCACAGAAAGCAACACAGCGTCACAGAGAAGCAACACAGCGTCACAGAGAAGCAACCCACAGCGTCACGGGAAAGCAACACAGCGTCACAGATAAGCAACACAGCGTCACAGATAAGCAACACAGCGTCACAGAGAAGCAACACAGCGTCACAGAAAGCAACACAGCGTCACAGAGAAGAAAGCAAAACACCAGCGTCACAGACAAGCAACACAGCGTCACAGAGAAGCAACACAGCGTCACAGATAAGCAACACAGCGTCACAGAAAGCAACACAGCGTCACAGAGAAGCAACACAGCGTCACAGAAGCAACACAGCGTCACAGACACACAGCGTCACAGAGAAGCAACACAGCGTCACAGAGAAGCAACACAGCGTCACAGATAAGCAACACAGCGTCACAGAGAAGCAACACAGCGTCACAGATAAGCAACACAGCGTCACAGAGAAGCAACACAGCGTCACAGAAAGCAACACAGCGTCACAGATAAGCAACACAGCGTCACAGAGCAAAAGCAACACCAGCGTCACAGAGAAGCAACACAGCGTCACAGAGAAGCAACACAGCGTCACAGATAAGCAACACAGCGTCACAGAGATAGCAACACAGCGTCACAGAGAAGCAACACAGCGTCACAGAAACAACACAGCGTCACAGATAAGCAACACAGCGTCACAGAGAAGCAACACAGCGTCACAGATAAGCAACACAGCGTCACAGAGAAGCAACACAGCGTCAGAGAGAAGCAACACAGCGTCAAGAGAAGCAACACAGCGTCACAGAGAAGCAACACAGCGTCACAGATAAGCAACACAGCGTCAAGAGAAGCAACACAGCGTCACAGAGAAGCAACACAGCGTCACAGAGAAGCAACACAGCGTCACAGAAAGCAACAGCACAGGCGTCCACAGGCAGATAAGCAACACAGCGTCACAGATAGCAACACAGCGCACAGATAAGCAACACAGCGTCACAGAGAAGCAACACAGCGTCACAGAGAAGCAACACAGCGTCACAGAGAAGCAACACAGCGTCACAGAGAAGCAACACAGCGTCACAGAAAGCAACACAGCGTCACAGAGAAGCAACACAGCGTCACAGATAAGCAACACAGCGTCACAGAAGAAGCAACACAGCGTCCAGAGAAGCAACACAGCGTCACAGAGAAGCAACACAGCGTCACAGATAAGCAACACAGCGTCACAGTAAGCAACAGCCAAGAAGCAACACGCGTCACAGAAAGCAACACAGCGTCACAGATAAGCAACACAGCGTCACAGAAAGCAACACAGCGTCACAGAGAAGCAACACAGCGTCACAGATAAGCAACACAGCGTCACAGATAAGCAACACAGCGTCACAGATAAGCAACACAGCGTCACAGAGAAGCAACACAGCGTCACAGAAAGCAACACAGCGTCACAGAGAAGCAACACAGCGTCACAGAGAAGCAACACAGCGTCAGAGAGAAGCAACACAGCGTCACAGATAAGCAACACAGCGTCACAGATAAGCAACACAGCGTCACAGATAAGCAACACAGCGTCACAGATAAGAACAACAGCGTCACAGAGAAGCAACACAGCGTCACAGAGAAGCAACACAGCGTCAGAGAAAGCAACACAGCGTCAAGAGAAGCAACACAGCGTCAAGAGAAGCAACACAGCGTCACAGAGAAGCAACACAGCGTCACAGATAAGCAACACAGCGTCACAGAAAGCAACACAGCGTCACAGATAAGCAACACAGCGTCACAGAGAAGCAACACAGCGTCACAGAGAAGCAACACAGCGTCACAGAAAGCAACACAGCGTCACAGAGAAGCAACACAGCGTCACAGATAAGCAACACAGCGTCACAGAAAGCAACACGCGTCACAGAGAAGCAACACGCGTCACAGAGAAGCAACACAGCGTCACAGAGAAGCAACACAGCGTCACAGGAAAGCAACACAGCGTCACAGATAAGCACACAGCGTCACAGATAAGCAACACAGCGTCACAAGAGAAGCAAACCACAGCGTCACAGAGAAGCAACACAGCGTCACAGATAAAGCAACACAGCGTCACAGAGAAGCAACACAGCGTCACAGAGAAGCAACACAGCGTCACAGAGAAGCAACACAGCGTCACAGAAAAAAGTCAAAAAAACACAGCGTCACAGATAAGCAACACAGCGTCACAGAAAGCAACACAGCGTCACAGATAAGCAACACAGCGTCACAGAAAGCAACACAGCGTCACAGATAAGCAACACAGCGTCACAGATGAAGCAACACAGCGTCACAGAGAAGCAACACAGCGTCACAGAGAAGCAAACACAGCGTCACAGAGAAGCAACACAGCGTCACAGATAAGCAACACAGCGTCACAGAGAAGCAACACAGCGTCACAGATAAGCAACACAGCGTCACAGAGAAGCAACACAGCGTCACAGAGAAGCAACACAGCGTCACAGAGAAGCAACACAGCGTCACAGACAAGCAACACAGCGTCACAGAGAAGCAACACAGCGTCACAGAGAAGCAACACAGCGTCACAGAGAAGCAAACAAGCGTCACAGAGAAGCAACACAGCGTCACAGAGAAGCAACACAGCGTCACAGATAAGCAACACAGCGTCACAGAGAAGCAACACAGCGTCACAGATAAGCAACACAGCGTCACAGATAAGCAACACAGCGTCACAGATAAGCAACACAGCGTCACAGAGAAGCAACACAGCGTCACAGATAAGCAACACAGCGTCAAGAGAAGCAACACAGCGTCACAGAGAAGCAACACAGCGTCACAGAGAAGCAACACAGCGTCACAGATAAGCAACACAGCGTCACAGAGAAGCAACACAGCGTCACAGAGAAGCAACACAGCGTCACAGAGAAGCAACACAGCGTCACAGATAAGCAACACAGCGTCACAGAGAAGCAACACAGCGTCACAGATAAGCAACACAGCGTCACAGAGAAGCAACACAGCGTCACAGAGAAGCAACACAGCGTCACAGAGAAGCAACACAGCGTCACAGAGAAGCAACACAGCGTCACAGATAAGCAACACAGCGTCACAGAAAGCAACACAGCGTCACAGATAAGCAACACAGCGTCACAGATAAGCAACACAGCGTCACAGAGAAGCAACACAGCGTCACAGATAAGCAACACAGCGTCACAGAGAAGCAACACAGCGTCACAGAGAGAAGGACAATACACAGCGTCACAGATAAGCAACACAGCGTCACAGAGAAGCAACACAGCGTCACAGAGAAGCAACACAGCGTCACAGATAAGCAACACAGCGTCACAGAAAAGCAACACAGCGTCACAGAAAGCAACACAGCGTCACAGATAAGCAACACAGCGTCACAGAGAAGCAACACAGCGTCACAGAAAAGAACACAGCGTCACAGATAAGCAACACAGCGTCACAGATAGACAACACAGCACAGAAGCACAGCGAGAAAGCAAAACAGCGTCACAGAGAAGCAACACAGCGTCACAGAGAAGCAACACAGCGTCACAGATAAGCAACACAGCGTCACAGAGAAGCAACACAGCGTCACAGAGAAGCAACACAGCGTCACAGATAAGCAACACAGCGTCAAAAGAGAAGGCACAAAAAACAGCGTCACAGAGAAGCAACACAGCGTCACAGAAAGCAACACAGCGTCACAGATAAGCAACACAGCGTCACAGAGAAGCAACACAGCGTCACAGAGAAGCAACACAGCGTCACAGATAAGCAACACAGCGTCACAGAGAAGCAACACAGCGTCACAAGCCGAAGAAGCAACACAGCGTCACAGAGAAAGCGCAAGAACAACAGCGTCACAGAGAAGCAACACAGCGTCACAGAGAAGCAACACAGCGTCACAGAGAAGCAACACAGCGTCACAGAGAAGCAACACAGCGTCACAGATAAGCAACACAGCGTCACAGATAAGCAACACAGCGTCACAGAGAAGCAACACAGCGTCACAGATAAGCAACACAGCGTCACAGATAAGCAACACAGCGTCACAGATAAGCAACACAGCGTCACAGAGAAGCAACACAGCGTCACAGAGAAGCAACACAGCGTCACAGATAAGCAACACAGCGTCACAGATAAGCAACACAGCGTCACAGAGAAGCAACACAGCGTCACAGAGAGCAACACAGCGTCACAGATAAGCAACACAGCGTCACAGATAAGCAACACAGCGTCACAGAGAAGCAACACAGCGTCACAGAAAGCAACACAGCGTCACAGATAAGCAACACAGCGTCACACAGATAAGCAACACAGCGTCACAGAGAAGCAACACAGCGTCACAGATAAGCAACACAGCGTCACAGATAAGCAACACAGCGTCACAGAACGCAACACAGCGTCACAGAAAAGCAACACAGCGTCACAGATAAGCAACACAGCGTCACAGATAAGCAACACAGCGTCACAGATAAGCAACACATCGTCAGAGAGAAGCAACACAGCGTCAGAGAGAAGCAACACAGCGTCACAGATAAGCAACACAGCGTCACAGATAAGCAACACAGCGTCACAGAGAAGCAACACAGCGTCACAGATAAGCAACACAGCGTCACAGATAAAGCTAAACAACAGCGTCACAGATAAGCAACACAGCGTCACAGATAAGCAACACAGGCGTACACACGAGAAAGCAACACAGCGTCAGAGAGAAGCAACACAGCGTCACAGACAAGCAACACAGCGTCACAGAGAAGCAACACAGCATCACAGAGAAGCAACACAGCGTCACAGAGAAGCAACACAGCGTCACAGATAAGCAACACAGCGTCACAGATAAGCAACACAGCGTCACAGATAAGCAACACAGCGTCACAGAGAAGCAACACAGCGTCACAGAGAAGCAACACAGCGTCACAGACAAGCAACACAGCGTCACAGAGAAGCAACAACACAAGAAAAGGTCACAGAGAAGCAACACAGCGTCACAGACAAGCAACACAGCGTCACAGAGAAGCAACACAGCGTCACAGATAAGCAACACAGCGTCACAGAGAAGCAACACAGCGTCACAGAGAAGCAACATAGCGTCACAGATAAGCAACACAGCGTCACAGAGAAGCAACACAGCGTCACAGGAAAAAAGCAAAACACACAGCGTCACAGAGAAGCAACACAGCGTCACAGATAAGCAACACAGCGTCACAGAGAAGCAACACAGCGTCACAGAGAAGCAACATAGCGTCACAGATAAGCAACACAGCGTCACAGAGAAGCAACACAGCGTCACAGATAAGCAACACAGCGTCACAGATAAGCAACACAGCGTCACAGATAAGCAACACAGCGTCACAGATAACAACACAGCGTCACAGAAAGCAACACAGCGTCACAGAAAGCAACACAGCGTCACAGAGAAGCAACACAGCGTCACAGATAAGCAACACAGCGTCACAGATGAAAGCAAAAGCAACACAGCGTCACAGATAACAACACAGCGTCACAGAGAAGCAACACAGCGTCACAGATAAGCAACACAGCGTCACAGAGAAGCAACACAGCGTCAAGAGAAGCAACACAGCGTCAGAGAGAAGCAACACAGCGTCAAGAAGCAAAGCAGAACAACACGCGTCACAGATAAGCAACACAGCGCCCAAAAAACCAGAGAGAAGCAAACACCAAAGCGTCAACCCCAGAGAAGCAACACAGCGTCACAGAGAAGCAACACAGCGTCACAGAGAAGCAACACAGCGTCACAGAGAAGCAACACAGCGTCACAGATAAGCAACACAGCGTCACAGATAAGCAACACAGCGTCACAGATAAGCAACACAGCGTCACAGATAAGCAACACAGCGTCAGATAGAAAGCCAAAACAAAACGTCAGAGAGAAGCAACACAGCGTCAGAGAGAAGCAACACAGCGTCAGAGAGAAGCAACACAGCGTCACAGATAAGCAACACAGCGTCAGAGAGAAGCAACACAGCGTCACAGATAAGCAACACAGCGTCACAGAGAAGCAACACAGCGTCACAGATAAGCAACACAGCGTCAGAGAGAAGCAACACAGCGTCAGAGAGAAGCAACACAGCGTCAGAGAGAAGCAACACAGCGTCAAGAGTAAGCAACACAGCGTCAGAGAAAGCAACACAGCGTCACAGAGAAGCAACACAGCGTCACAGAGAAGCAACACAGCGTCACAGAGAAGCAACACAGCGTCACAGATAAGCAACACAGCGTCACAGAGAAGCAACACAGCGTCACAGATAAGCAACACAGCGTCACAGATAAGCAACACAGCGTCACAGATAAGCAACACATCGTCAGAGAGAAGCAACACAGCGTCAGAGAGAAGCAACACAGCGTCAGAGAGAAGCAACACAGCGTCACAGATAAGCAACACAGCGTCAGAGAGAAGCAACACAGCGTCACAGATAAGCAACACAGCGTCACAGAGAAGCAACACAGCGTCACAGATAAGCAACACAGCGTCAGAGAGAAGCAACACAGCGTCAGAGAGAAGCAACACAGCGTCACAGATAAGCAACACAGCGTCACAGATAAGCAACAGCGCAGAGGAAGAACCAGGTAGAGAGAAGCAACACAGCGTCAGAGAGAAGCAACACAGCGTCACAGATAAGCAACACAGCGTCACAGATAAGCAACACAGCGTCAGAGAGAAGCAACACAGCGTCAGAGAGAAGCAACACAGCGTCACAGATAAGCAACACAGCGTCACAGATAAGCAACACAGCGTCAGAGAGAAGCAACACAGCGTCAGAGAGAAGCAACACAGCGTCACAGATAAGCAACACAGCGTCACTTAGAGATCTAGTATTTACTCCAACAGATGTTAGATTTTATGTTTGTCTTTCCTATTATCTTTTTCCTCCTCTAAAACAGCAAGTATATATATAAAATTATATATATATATATATATATATATATTTATATATATATATATATATATATATTATATATATATATATATATATATATATATATATATACACTTGCTATTTTAGCTTAAATAGCAACGCTCTTCTTGCCGAATAAGGCAAGCGATAATTTGTGTGTGTAATAGTTTCGCAAAAAATAATTTTGAACCTTACGAACAAAATATATTTCATTGCGTTTATTAAAGCATTTTCAGTTTTCTAATGTTCTTTTGGTACAAAATTATTAATTTTTACACTAACATAAATGGAAAAAAATATATCTTTAAACGTAGAAGAGAAATTCTTTGCAGCGGCGCTCAGATACAACAGTTTAGTTGACAGTCCAAACTGTCAATATCCCAAGCCCCTCCTTTCAAGTGCAGTCATTTTACTTTCCACCTCCAGGACTCAAGTCTGGGTAACCGGTTTCCCTGAATCCCTTCACAAAATATTACCCTGCTCACACTCCAACAGCTCGTCAGGTCCCAAAAACCATTCGTCTCCATTCAATCCTATTTAACACGTTCACATATGCCTGCTGCATGTCCAAGCCCCTTGCACACAAAACCTCTTTTACGCCCTCCCTCCATCCCTTCCTGGGACAATAATTACTCCTCCTCCTCCCTTCTCTCAATATTTAACAATTTCTCAAAATATTCCCGCCATCTTCCCAATACCTCCAGCTCCCCATCTACTAACTCACATACTGTTTTTTACTGACAAACCCATTCGTTCCCTAGGCTTTCTTAACTGGTTCATCTCCAAAAAAAAATTCTTATTCTTAGTAAAATTTGTTGACATTGCGTCACCCACTCTATCATTTCTATTCTTTTGCTCTCTCTCACCACTCCCGTCACCTTCCATTTACTCTCCATAACTCCGCCCTTCTTATATCACTTCTGCTTTGTAAAAACCTATCATACGTGACCTCTTTCTCTTTTATCGCACCCTTTACCTTATCATTCCACCAGTCACTCCTGTTTCCTCCTGCACCCACCCTCCTGGAACCACAAATTTCTCTGCATTCTAACACTGCATTTTTAAAACTGTCGCAACCCTCCTCCTCCCCCCACTACCTATACTTGCACCAGCCCAACTTTCTGCAAATAGTTGCTTATATCTCACCCTAACTTCCTCCTCCATTAGTACATAAAGTGATCATCTTACATTACGAATAACTAATGCAGATAAATATGACTTAGAGGAAGAAAAAGAGATGTCAACTGAAACGATTAGATTACAAGGGAAGAAACAAACCTTAACAAGAGTATTTTGGATAACTAATTGGAATTTAATATTGTATAGGAACACTTGAAGTTCTTAGAACTATACTCCTTAGAACGTAGGCGACAAAGATACACCATAATCTACACCTGGAAGGTTATGGTACGGAAATTGGTACTTTTAAACACTTCCAATGAAAAGGAGTGATGAATACACTGAGAGAAATCAATAAGTGTTAAGGGACCACGACTCTTCAACGCCCTCCATGTATAATTAGGGATCAGTAACAAGCCCCTAGCTTTTTACTGATCCCTACTGAAACTAGACAGATTCCTCAAAACAGTTCCTGATCAACCGTGCACTCAGTGTACATCAGGCCCATACTGGAGTATGCAGCACCAGTTTGGAACCCGCACAGGGTCAAGCACGTTAAGAAATTAGAGAAAGTGCAAAGGTTTGTGACAAGGTTAGTTCCAGTGCTAAGGGGAATGTCCTGTGAAGAAAGGTTGAGGGAAATCGGCCTGACAGCACTGGAGGACAGGAGGGATAGAGGAGACATGATAACGACATACAAAATACTGCGTGGAATAGACCAGGTGGACAGAGACAAGATGTTCCAGAGAGGGGACACACAAACAAGGGGTCACTCTTGGAAGTTGAAGACTCAGATGAGCCACAGGGATGTTAGGAAGCATTTCTTCAGAGTGGTCAGGAAGTGGAACAGTCTGGCGAGCGATGTAGTTGATGCAGGAACCATACATAGCTTTAAGATGAGGCATGATAAAGCACATGGAGCAGAGAGAGGACCTAGTAGCGTTCAGCGCAGAGGCGGGGCCAGGAGCTGAGTCTCGACCCCTGCAACTACAATTAGGCGAGTACGTTGGACTGCGGGCGCTAACAGCCTTGTTGATCAAGCCAGAAACTGGAAGCAACTCCAGGTAAACCCCAGCAGTGAATACAATTAAACTCGGATCAAAACTCAAAATAATGAAGAATAATTGCAAAGAAATTTTTTTTCCTTCCCCTTGAGAGCGAGAGAGAGAGAGAGAGAGAGAGAGAAAAGAGAGAGAGAGAGAGAGAGAGAGAGAGAGAGAGAGAGAGCGAGAGAGAGCGAGAGAGAGCAAGAGAGAGCGAGAGAGAGCGAGAGAGAGCGAGGGGAGGCGAGAGAGAGAGTAAAATACCTTAATGGAGACGAGAGAAAAGATAAGATCAAAGATGAGGTGTGATAGTGTGGGAGGCTGAGGCAGGGGTTTGTTTTACTTGGGGGAAAATGATGGTGGGATAGTGTGGGAGGCTGAGGCAGTGTTTGTGTACGTGGGGGAAGATGATGGTGTGATAGTGTGGGAGGCTGAGGCAGTGTTTGTGTACGTGGGGAAGATGATGGTGTGATAGTGTGGGAGGCTGAGGCAGTGTTTGTTTACGTGGGGGAAGATGATGGTGGGATAGTGTGGGAGGCTGAGGCAGTGTTTGTGTACGTGGGGGAAGATGATGGTGTGATAGTGTGGGAGGCTGAGGCAGTGTTTGTGTACGTGGGGGAAGATGATGGTGTGATACTGTGGGAGGCTGAGGCAGTGTTTGTGACGTGGGGGAAGATGGTGTGATAGTGTGGGAGGCTGAGCAGGGGTTTGTGTACGTGGGGGAAGATGATGGGTGATAGGTGGGGAGGCTGAGGCAGTGTTTGTGTACGTGGGGAAGATGATGGTGGGATAGTGTGGGGGGCTGAGGCAGTTTTTTGTGACGTGGGGAAATGATGGTGTGATAGTGTAGGAGGCTGAGGCAGTGTTTGTTTACGTGGGGGAAGATGATGGTGGGATAGTGTGGGGGAGGCTGAGGCAGTGTTTGTTTTCTGGGGAGATGATGGGTGTAGTGGGGGAGGCTGAGGCAGTGTTTGTGTACGTGGGGGAAGATGATGGTGTGATAGTGTGGGAGGCTGAGGCAGTGTTTGTGTACGTGGGGGAAGATGATGGTGGGATAGTGTAGGGGGCTGAGGCAGTGTTTGTTTATGTGGGGGAAGATGATGGTGGGATAGTGTAGGAGGCTGAGGCAGTGTTTGTTTATGTGGGGGAAGATGATGGTGGGATAGTGTAGGAGGCTGAGGCAGTGTTTGTGTACGGGGGGGAAGATGATGGTGGATAGGGAAAGGAGGCTAAAGGCAGTGTTTGTGTACTGGGGAAGATGATGGTGGGAAAAGTGTGGGAGGCTGGGGCAGTGTTTTTTTTACGTGGGGGAAGATGATGGTGGGATAGTGTGGGAGGCTGAGGCAGTGTTTGTTTAGGTGAGGGAAGATGATGGTGGAATAGTGTAGGAAAGGTTAGTATTGGCTGTGATTGCGATGGTGGCTGAGTTAGTGGTGGTAGTGAGAGGTGCTGGTAGTGATAATGGTGGTAGATGTGATGGTAGATTGAGGTGGATGTGTTGGAATAATGGTAGACGAACAGTTATAGTGAAGTGAGGTTGCAGGTATGGTTGCAGGTATGGTTGCAGGTATGGTTGCAGGTATGGTTGCAGGTATGGTTGCAGGTATGGTTGCAGGTATGGTTGCAGGTATGGTTGCAGGTACGGTTGCAGGTACGGTTGCAGGTACGGTTGCAGGTATGGCTGAGGGAGTCTGGGAAGGAACAGAGAAATAATTAAGAGAGAAATAAACAGAAATGAGTGATATGAAATGTGTTAGTGGTTGTTTTGAAGGTGATTGTAGTTGTTTTGAAGGTGATTGTGGTTGTTTTGAAGGTGATTGTGGTTGTTTTGAAGGTGATTGTAGTTGTTTTGAAGGTGATTGTGGTTGTTTTTGAAGTGATTGTAGTTGTTTTAAAGGGTGATTGTGGTTTTTTTGAAGGTGATTGGGGTTTTGTTTTGAAGGTGATTGTAGTTGTTTTGAAGGTGATTTTTGTTGTTTTGAAGGTGATTGGGGTGTTTTGAAGGTGATTGTAGTTGTTTTAAAGGTGATTGTGGTTGTTTTTGAAGGTGATTGTGGTTGTTTTGAAGGTGATTGTGGATGTTTTGAAGGTGATTGTAGTTGTTTTGAAGGTGATTGTGGTTGTTTTGAAGGTGATCGTGGTTGTTTTAAAAGGTGATTGTAGTTGTTTTTGAAGGTGATTGTGGTTTTGAAGGTGATTGTGGTTTTAAAGGGTGATTGTAGTTGTTTTGAAGGTGATTGTGGTTGCTTTGAAGGTGATAGTGGTTGTTTTGAAGGTGATTGTGGTTGTTTTGAAGATGATTGTGATTGTTTTGAAGGTAATTGTGGTTGTTTTGAAGGTAATTGTGGTTGTTTTGAAGGTAATTGTGGTTGTTTTAAAGGGTGATTGTGATTGTTTTGAAGGTATTGTGGTTTTGAAGGTGACTGTGGTTATAAAGCTTTGGGGTGACTTTTGGGATGGATATTGGGTGAGCGTTGAGAGTGTTGGGTGAGTGTTGAGTGTGTTCGGTGAGTGTTGAGTGTGTTGGGTGAGTGTTGAGGGTTTTTGGTGAGTGTTGTGTGTTGGGGGGTTTTGACTGTTTTTGGGTGAGTGTTTTGGGAGGGGTGTTGGGTGAGGGTGAGTGGTTGGGGTGAGTTTGAGGGGTTTTGGGGTGAGTTTTGACTGTGTTGGGTAAGTTTTGACTGTGTTGGGTGGGTGTTGATTTTTGGGTGAGAGTTAAAGGGTTTTTGGGAGTTTTGGGACTGTGTTGGGGTTTTTAAGGTGTTTGATGTTTTGGGGTGGGGTTTTGAGTTTTGTTGGGGAGTGTTAAATTTTTTTTGGTGAGTGTTGATGTGTTGGGTGGATGCTGTGTGGGTGAGTTTTGGGACTGTGTTGGGTGGTTGTGGATTTTTGGGGGGTGAGGTTGGGGGTTTTGGGGTTTGATTTTGGACTTGTTGGGGTTTTGGTGTTGCTTGTTGGGGGTGTTGACTTTGTTGGGTGGGGTTTTGGGTTTGTGTTGGGTGATTTTTTTAAATGGGTTGGGTGAGTGTTGAGGTGGGGGTGGATAAAGGGGTTGGGAGTGTTTTGGGGGTGATTTTTTGATGGTTGGGGAGTGTTGATGTGTTGGGTGAGTGTTGATGTGTGGGGAGTTTTTGAAGGGGTTGGGGTGAGTTTTGGGGAGGGGTTTTTTGGTGAGTTTTGAGTGGTTGGGGAGTGTGAGGGGTGTTAGGGAGTGTTGACTGTTTTGGGGTGAGTGTTGACTGTGTTGGGGGGAGTTTTGATGTTTTTGGGTGGTGTTGATTGGTTTTGGGTAAAGTTTTTGATGGGGGGGGTTTTGAGTGTTGATGTGTTGGGTGAGCGTTGAGTGGTTGGGGAGTGTTGGTGGTTGGGTGAGTGTTGACTGGTTGGGTAAGGGGTTGACTTTGTTGGGTTTTGAGTGTTTAAAATTTGTTGGGTTTTTGGGAGTGTTGATGTGTTGGGTAAGTGTTGACTTTGTTGGGTGAGGTTGATTTTTGGGGAGTGTTAATGTTTTTGGTGAGGGGTGCCTGTTTTTGGGTAAGTGTTGATGTGTTGGGGTGAGTGTTGACTTTTTTGGGGTGAGTGAATGAATTTTTGTTGGGTGAGGTTGATTTGTTGGGTAAAGTTTTGGGACTGTGTTGGGTGAGTTTTGGGGACTTTGTTGGGTGATTTGTTGACTTTGTTGGGGGTGAAAAATGTTTTGGGGGTGAGTGTTGCGGGTTTTTGGGGTGAGTGTTGAGTGTTTTTGGGATGAGTTTGAGTGGGGTTGGGTGAGTGTTGATGGTTGGGTGAGGTTGACTGTTTTTTGGGGGTGTTTGACTGGGGGTTGGGTGTTTGACTTGTTGGGTGAGTGTTGATTTTTTGGGTTTTAGTTTTGGGTTGTGTTGGGGGGAGTGTGAGGTTTTGGGGGATGAGTTTTTGGAGTGTTGGGTGGGGTGTTGACTGTTTTGGGTGAAGTGAGGGTTGGGGGGTGATGATGATGTGTTGGGGGGGGAGTTTTTTTTGGGGATTTTGGTTGGGGTGAGTGTTGATTTGTTGGGTGGGGGTTTTGGGAATGTGTTGGGTGAGTGTTGACTGTGTTGGGTGATTTGTTGATTTTTGTTGGGGTGGATTTGTTGGGTGGTGTTGACTGTTGGGTGAGTGTTGATTTTGGTGGGGGGGTTTGTTTTGGGGAAAGGGGTTTTAAAATGTGTTGGGTGAGTGTTGATTGGTTGGGTAAAGGTTTTGACTGGGGTTTGGGTTGAATTGTTGATTTTGTTGGGTGGGTGTTGATTTGTTGGGTGAGTGTTGATTTGTTGGGTGAGTGGGGACTGGTGGGGGGTTGTGTTTTGGGGGGAAAAGTGTTGATTTGTTGGGGATTGTTAAAGGTGTTTGGGGTGAGTTTTGATTGTGTTGGGTGAGTGTTGATTGTGGGGGGTGAGTGTTAAATGTTTTGGGGTGAGTGTTGACTGATTGGGGTGAGGGGTTAAACGTTTTGGGGTGGGGTTTTTGACTGTGTTGGGTGAGGGGGACTGTTTGGGGGGTGAGTAGGGGACTGTGGGGGTTTAGGGGTTGATTTGTGTTGGGGGGAGTGTTAATTGTTTTTGGGGTGAGTTTTGATTTTTGTTGGGGGGGTTGGGGGGGTTTGATTTTTGATTGGGTAAAAGGGTTGCTGGGGTTGGGGGATTTTGGGGCCCTGTGTTGGGTTTTTGGGGACTGTTTTGGGGTGAGTGTTGACTTTGTTGGGTGAGTTTTGGGACTGGGGTTTGGGTGAGGTTGATGTGTTGGGGATGTGATTGTGTTGGGTGAGTGTTTGACTTTTGGGTGAGTGTGACTGGGGTGATGGGGAGGGGTTTTGGGGGAGTTGATTGTTTTGGGGTTTGAGTGTTGATTGGGGGGGGGTGAGTGTTGACTGTGTTGGGTGAGTTTTGATTGTGTTGGGTAAGTGTTAAATGGGGTTGGGTGAGTGTTGATTGTGTTGGGGAGTAAATGCCCCTGTTGGGGTGATTTTGGAGGGGGTTGAGTGTGACGGTTGTTGGGTGAGTGTTGATTGTTTTGGGGGAAAGTTTTGGGATTGTTTTGGGTGAGTGTTGGGGGGGGTTTTGGGTGATTTTTGATTGTTTGGGGGAGGGGTTGACTGTTTTGGGGTGAGTTTTTTGATTGTTTTGGGGGGAGTGTTGACTTTTTTGGGGTGAGTTGATAAACTGAGGCGCTGTGCTGGGTGAGTGTTGATTGTTTTTGGGGTTTGGAGTGTTAATTTTTTGGGTGGGGGTTGTTTTTTTTGGGGGTTTGGGGGGGTTTGTTGATTGTTTGGGTGATTTTTGGGATTGTTTTGGGGTTGATTTTGGGACTGTTTTTGGTAGTGTTGATTGTTTTGGGGTGGGTTTTTTGACTTTTTTGGGGTGAGTGTTTTTTTTCGACTTGGTTTTGGTGATTTTTGGGACTGTGTTGGGTGGTGATGACTTTTTTGGGTGGGGTTGTTTGTTTTGGGGTGGTGTTGACTTTTGTTGGGGGGAGTGTTGGGTTTGGGGTAAATGTTGATGTGTTGGGTAAAGTTTTAGTTTTGCTGGGGGTGGGGTGTTGATGTGTTGGGTAAAGTTTTGGGTTGTTTTTGGGGAGTGTTTTTGTGTTGGGTGAGTGAGACTTTTGGAGGGGGTTGTGTTGATTGTGTGGGGTGAGTTTTGGGGTTGGTTGGGTGAGTTTTGATTTGTTGGGGGTTTGACTTTTTTGGGTGAGGTTGTTTTGTTGGGTGAGTGTTGATTGGGTTGGGGGTGTTTTTTTGTGTTGGGTGAGTCGATGATGTTGGGTGAGTGATGATTTAGTGTTGAGGGGGTGTTGGGTTGGGGGGTTTGAGTGTTTTTGGGTGAGTGTTGAGTGTGTTGGGTGAGGTTTTTTTTGGGGTTTAAATTGGGTTGGGTAAGTGTTGGGGGGTTTTGGGGAGTTTGAGGTTTGTGAGGGGAAGTTTGGGTGGGGTGTTGACGGGTTATTTGAGTTTTGACTGTGTTTGGGAGGGTTGACTTTTTTGGGTGAGGTTGATTGGTTTGGGGGTGTGTTGATGTGTTGGGTGGGGGTGTTGCGTTTGGGGAATTTTGGTGTGTGTTGGGTGAGTGTTGAGTGTGGGGGTGAGTGTTGAGTGTTTGGGGTGTTAAATGTGGGGGGGGAAAGTTTTTTCTGGGGGGGGTTTTAAGTGTTGACTGCTTGGGTGTGTTGATTGTGTTGGGGGGAGGTTGGGGGGGTTTTGGGGGAGTTTTGAATGGGGGTTTTTGGTTGGGGTTGGTTGGGACTTGTTGGGTAGGATTGGATTGTGTTGGTGAGTTTTGGGACTGTGTTGGGTGAGTGGGGGACTATTTTTGGGTGAGGAGTTTTGATTGTGTTGGGGGGGAGTTTTGATGTGTTTTTTTGGGGTGTTGTCGGGGTGATGGGTTGGGGGGTGATGGGGTTTTTGGGTAAAGTGTTGAGGGGTTTTGGGGTTGATTTGAGGGAACTGTTTTTGGGTGGGGGTTTTGGGGGTTTTTGGTGAGTGTTGATGTGTTGGGTGAGTGTTGACGGGTTTTTGGGTGAGTGTTGCCCTGTTTTGGGTGAGTTTTTGGTTTTGTGTTGGGAAAGTTTTTGGACTTTTTGGGGTGAGTGTTGGGGGTTGGGGTTTGGTGAGTGTTAAATGTTTTTGGGGGGGAATTTTTTTTGGGGGTTTTGTTGGGGGAAGTGTTGACTCGTTGGGTAGTGTTAAATGTTTTGGGGTGGGGGTTTTGAGTGGGGGGGGTGAGTGTTGATTGTGGGGGGTTTGAGTTTTGGGTTTGTGTTGGGTAAGTGTTGATGTGTTGGGTGAGTGTTGATGTTTTGGGGGGAGTGTTGAGTTGTTGGGTGAGGTTGATTGTGTTGGGTAAAGTTTTGGACTTTGTTGGGTGAGTTTTGGACTTTGTTGGGTGAGTGTTGACTGTTTTTGGGGAGTGTTGATTTTTGGGGTGAGTGTTACTTTGTGGGGGTGTTGAATGTGTTGGTGAGTGTTGATGTGTTTTTTTGGTGTTAAATGGTTGGGTAAAGTTTTGGGACTTTGTTGGGTGGGTGTTGCTTTGTTGGGGAGGGGTTTGATTTGGTTGGGTAAATTGTTGATGGGGGTTTTTGGGTGAGTGTTGAGTGGGGTTGGGGGGGGAGTGGTGGGGGTTTTGTTGGGGTGAGTTTGACTGGGGTTGGTTGAGTTTTGATGTGGGGGGTGAGTGTTGATGTGTTTGGGTGGTGGGGTTGTGTTGGTGGTGTTGATGTTTTGGGGTTTGGGTGTTGATGTGTGGGTGAGGTTTGAGTTTTTTTGGGTGAGTTTTTGATTGTGTTGGGTGGGGTGTTGCCCTTTGTTGGGTGAGTGTTGACGGTTGGGTGAGTGTTGACTGTTTTGGGGGGAGTGTTGACTTTTTTTGGGGGGGAAAGGGGGAGGGGGAATGTGTTGGGTGGGGTTTTTTTGGACTTTTGTTGGGGGGAGTGTTGACTTTTTTGGGGTGAGTGGGACTTTGTTGGGGAGTTTTGTTGTTTTGGGTGAGTGGGGACTGTTTGGGTGATTGTTGACGGGGAAGTGTGAAGGGGGTTGGTGAGTGTTGATTGTGTTGGGTAAAGTGTTGATTGTGTTGGGTGAGTGTTGACTGTGTTGGGTGAGTGTTGATTGTGTTGGGGTAGTGGGGACTGTGTTGGGGGGAGTGTTGATTGTTTTGGGTTTAGGGGAGGGACTGTTGGGTGAGGTGATGACGGGTTTTGGGGACTGGGGTTGGGGGTGAGTGTTGATGTGTTGGGGGGAGTAAAGGGACTGGGGGTTGGGTGAGGGGTTGGGGGATTGTTTTGGGGGGTGAGTGTTGATTGTTTTTGGGTGGGTGTTGATTGGTTGGGTGAGTGTTAAATGTTTGGGTGGGGGTTAAATGTGTTGGGTGAGTGTTGATTGTTTTGGGGTTTGAGTGTTGACGGTTGGGTGATTGGGGACTGAGTGTTTACTGTGCTGGGTGATTTTTGATTGTTTTGGGGTGAGGGGTTAATTGTGTTGGGTGAGTTTGGGTTTTGGGTTGTTGTTTGTTTGGGTGATGTTGCTGTTTTTGGTGATGTTGATTGTGTTGGGTAGTGATGACTTGTTGGGTGAGTGTTGACTTTTGTTGGGGTGAGTGTTGATTGGGGTGTTGGGTGAGGTTGATGTTTTTGGGGAGTGTTGATTGTTTTGGGGTGAGTGTTGATTTTTTTGGGAGAGTTTTTGATTGTGTTGGGGAGTGTTGATTTTTTTGGGGGGGGAGGGGTTTAAAGGGGTTGCTGTTTGGGGGATGTGTGTTGGGGAGTGAGGGACTAAATGCTGACTGTGCTGGGTGAGTTTTGGGTTTTGTTGTGGGGTGGTGTTAATTTGTTGGGTGAGGGGGTTGATTTTGTTTGGGTGATTGTTGATGTTTTGGGGGTGATGTTGACTGTGTTTAGGTAGTGATGACTTTTTGGGGTGAGTGTTAAATTTGTTGGGGAGTGGGGCCCTGTTTGTTGGGTTTGGTGTTTGATGATGTGTTTGGGGTTGAGTGTTGATGTTTGGGGGGAGTTTTTGATGTTTTGGGGTGAGTGTTTGGGGTGTTGGGGAGTTTTTGATTGTGGGGTTTGATTTGATATGTTGGGTGAGTGAGGGACGAATGCTGACTGTGCGGGGTTGAGTTTTGATTGTGTGAGGTGATTTTGATTGTGTTGGGTGGTTTTGGGACTGTGTTGGGTGGTGTTAAATGTTTTGGGGTGAGTGTTGACTGTGTTGGGTAAAGTGTTGATTTTTGGTTGGGGGAGTGATGACTGTTTGGGGAGTAAATGACTGGGGGGGATGTGCGGGGGTGAGTGTTGATTGTGTTGGGTGAGTGTTGACTGTTTTGGGGTGAGTTTTTGTTGTGTTGGGGGGAGTGTTGATTGTTTTGGGGTTTAAAGGGGTTGATGTGTTGGGTGAGGGGTTGATTGTGTTGGGTGGTGTTGTTGTTGGGTGATGTTGTTTGGGTTTTGGGGTTGAGTGTTAAATGTTTGGGTGAGTGTTGAGGGGGATTTTTTTTGACGGGTTTTGGGGTGGTGTTGAGGGGTTTTTGGGGGTTGTGATGGTTTGGGAGTTGGGTTGATGTTGACTGTGTTGGGTAAGGTGTTGTTTTTGTGTTGGGGGAGTGTTGGGGGGGGGGGGGGGAAATGGGGTTTGGGGAGTGTTGATTGTTTTGGGGGTAAGTGTTGATTGTTTTGGGGTTTAAGTGTTGACTGTTTTGGGGTGAGGTTGATTGTGGGGGGTGTGGGGTTAAATGTTTTTGGGTGAGTTTGATTGTGTTGGGTAAGTGAGACTTTTGGTTGGGTGAGGGGTTGGGATGTGTTGGGTGAGGTTTATTTTGGTTTGGGGAGTTGATTGTGTTGGGTGAGTGTTGACTGTGGGGGTAAGTGTGACTTTTGTGGGTGAGTGGGGTGTGTTGGGTGGTTTTGGGTGTTTTTGGGGGTTGACTGTTTTGGGGGTAAGTGTTATGTTTTGGGGTTAGTGTTGATGTGTTGGGTGATTTTTGTTTGAGGGGGTTTGGGGTGAGTTTAAATTTTTTTTGGGTGAGGGGTTGACTGTGTTGGGAATTTTTTGACTTGTTGGGGGGTTTTTGTTGAGGGTTTTTGGGTGAGTGTTGACTTGTTGGGTGGTGTGATTGTTTTGGGGGGAGTTTTGACTGTGTTGGGTGAGTGTTGACTGTGTTGGGGAGTGTGATGTGGGGGGTGAGAGAGAGTGGGGTTGGGTGAGTGTTGATGTGTTGGGTGACGTTTGAGTGTTTTTGGTGAGTGTTGGGGTGTTTTGGGGGTGATTTGTTGAGGGGTTTGGGGTGAGTGTTGACTGTGTTGGGATTTTTTGGGACTTTGTTGGGGGTTTTTTGACTTTTTTGGGGTAAATGTTGATGTTTTTGGGGGGAGTGTTTGGGGTTTTTGGGGTTTTTTGGGGAGTTTGACTTGTTGGGGAGTTTTGTTGGGGGAATGGGTGGGGTGAGGGGTTATGTTTTGGGGTGAGGGGTTGACTGTGTTGGGTAAAAGTGTTGATTTTGTTTGGGTTTTGAGTGTTTGGGTTTTGGGTTGGGGTGAGTGTTGACTGTGTTGGGTGATTTAAAAATTTGGGTTTGAGGGTGTTTGGGGTAAATGTTGAGGGTTTGGGGTGGTTTTTGAGGGGGGGTGTTGGGTGGGGGGTGTTAAATGTGTTGGGGGGTTTGTTGCTGGGGTTGGGTGAGTGTTGACGGTTTTTGGGTGAGTGGGGACTTTTTTTGGGTGAGGTTGACTTTTTTGGGGTTAGTGTTGCCTGTTTTTGGGGTTTTTTTTTTTGGACTGGGGTTTGGGTGGTTTTTAAAGGTGTTGGGGAGTGTTGATGTGTTGGGTGGGGTGATTGTGTTGGGTGAGTGGGGCTGTTTTGGGGAGTGGGGACTGTGTTGGGTGGTGGGGACTTTGTTGGGTGAGTGTTGACTGGGGTTGGGGTTTAGTGTTGCCTGTGTTGGGTGAGTGAGGGACTGTGTTGGGTGAGTGTTGTTTGGGTTTTGGGGGTGAGTGATGACTGTTTGGGTTTGAGTGATGACGGGGGAGTGTGACTGTGGGGGGGAAAGTGTTGTTTGTGTTGGGTGAGTGTTAAAGGTTTTGGGGGTGAGGGGGTTGGACTGTGTTGGGTGAGTGTTGTTGTGTTGGGGGAGTTTTTGACTGTGTTGGGGGAGGTTGATTGTGTTGGGTGAGTGATGACGGGTTGGGGTGTGAGTGATGACTGAGGGGAAACCTGTGTGGGGTGAGTGTTGTTGTGTTGGGGAGTGTTGATGTTTTTGGGTGAGTGTTGAGGGTTTTTGGGGGTGGTTTTGTTTGTGTTGGGGTGTGTGTTGTGTTTGGGGTGGTGTTGTGTTTGGGGGGAGGGGGTGACTTTTGGGTTGGTGAGGGGTTGACTGTGTTGGGTGGTGTTGATTGTTTGGGTGAGTGATGACGGGGGAGTGTTGACTGTGTTGGGGGGAATGTTTTTTTGGGTTTTGGGGTTTGAGTGTTAATTGTGTTGGGTGAGTTTTGATTTTTGGGGTTTGGGGGGGTTAATTGTTTTGGGGTGAGTGTTGATTGTTTTGGGGTTTGGGGGATTTTGGGTAAGTGATGTTTGTAATTGGGGTGATTTTAAAATTGTGTTGGGGTGATTTTTAATTGTGTTGGGTATTTGGGGTTTGTGTTGGGTGAGTGTTTTTGGGGTGTTGGGTGAGGTTGATTGTTTTTGGTGAGGGGGTTGAGTGTGTTGGGGTGATGTTGACTGTGTTGGGTGATGTTGACGGGGTTTGGGGTAGTATGACTTTTGTTGGGGGTTGTTGACTTTTGTTGGGGTAGGTTGCTGTGTTGGTTGTGTTTGATTGTTTTGGGGTGAGGGGTGACTGTGTTGGGTGATTTTTTTGACTGTTTGGGGGGAGTGTTAAATTGTTTTGGGGGAAAGTGATAAATTTTTTTGGGTGATTTGATGACGGGGTTTGGGGGGTTTGGATGTTTTGGGTGAGTGTTGATGTTTTGGGGTGAGTGTTGATTGTTTGGGTGAGTGTTGATTGTGTTATTGGTGGTTTTGGGGTTCCTGTTTTGGGTGAGTGGGGACTGTTTTGGGGGGGGGTTTTTTAAATTGTGTTGGGTGAGTGGGGATTGTTGGGTGGTGTTAAATGGTGTGATTTTTTTTTGGGGGAGTGTTGATTGGGGTTGGGTGGTTTTGATTGTGTTGGGTGAGTGTTGATTGGGGGGTGAGTGTTGATTTGGTGTTTTGGGGTGAGTGTTGATTGTGTTGGGTGAGTGTTGAGGGTTTTTGGGTGAGTTTTGTTTGTGTTGGGGGGGTGTTGTCTGTTTGGGTGATTGGTTGACGGGCCCCGGCGTTGGGGGGGTGTTTTGTTGGGTTGGGTGAGTGTTGACTGTTAATTGGGGTTGAGGGATGAAATTTTTGGGTTTTTGAGTGTTGACTGTTTGGTTTTGAGTGTTGGGTGGGGGGGGGGGACTAAAGTGTGACTTTTGCTGGGTGATTGTTGATTGTGTTGGGTGGGGGTTTTTGTTTGGGGGTGTTAATTGTTTTGGGTGAGGGGGTTGATGTTGTTTGGGTGATGTTGACTTTTGTTGGTAGACTGGGGGGACTTTTGGGTTTTTGTTCCGTGATGAATTTTTGGGGTGAGTTTTAAATTTTTTGGGGTTATTTTAATTATTTTTTTTCCCCTTTACGTTTTTGGTGTTTTATTGGGGGGGTAATAATTTTTTAAATTTATTTTTGGGGTTTAACTGGGTGGGGGTTTTTATTGGGTTTGGGTATTTAATTTATATTTATTTTATAATTTAATTTTTATTTACTTTTATTTGGATAATTTTTATTTAACTTTTTTTTATACCTTTTAAATAAATAAAAATTTTTTTTTTTTTTAATTTTTTTTTGGGGGGAGTAAATGACTGTGTTGGGTGGTGAGGGAAACGTGGGGGGGTTTGGTTTGGGACTGTTTTGGGGTGAGTTTTGGACTGTGATGGGTGAGTTTTTTGACTGTTTTTGGGTGAGTTTTTGATTGTGTTGGGGAGTGATGACTTTTTTGGGTGAGGATGATGAGTGTGACTGTGTGGGTGAGTTTTTGATTTTGTTGGGTGAGTGTTGTTTGGGTGTTGGGTGAGTGTTGACGTGTTGGGGAGTGTTGATTGTGTTGGGTGAGTGTTGACTGTTTTGGGGAGTGTTGATTGTGGTGGGTAAAGTGAGCTTTTTGGGTAAAGTGATGCCCTGAGTGCGGGACTGTGCGGGGTGGGTGTTGTTTGGGTTTTGGGGTGAGGGGAGGGACTGTGTTGGGTGGGGTTTTGATTGTGTTGGGTGAGTTTTGGGATTGTGTTGGGTTAGTGTTGACTGTGTTGGGGGGTGTTGTTGTTTTTGGGTGGGGGTTGACTGTGTTGGGTGAGTTTTTGATTGTTTTGGGTTTGAGTGATGACTGTTGGGTGGGGTGATGAGGGAGTGCTGACTTTTGCGGGGGTGAGTGTTGATTGTTTTTGGGTGGGTTTTGGACTGTTTTGGGGGGAAGGATGACGGGGTTTTGGGGTGAGTGTTGACTGTGTTGGGTGAGTGTTAAATGTTGGGTGAGTGATGACTGGTGTGACTGTGCGGGTGAGTGTTGATTGTGTTGGGTGAGTTTTAAAATTGTGTTGGGTGAGTGTTGTTTGTGTTGGGGGGTTTTGGGGTGGAGTGTTGATTGTTTTGGGTGATTTTGGGACTGTGTTGGGGGGAACTTTTGATTGTTGGGTCAGTGAGACTGTGTTGGGTGAGTGTTGACTTTTTTGGGTGGGGTTTTGGGACTGGGGGGTTTTGGGTGGGGTTTTTGAGGGGTTTTGGGATGAGTGGGGAGTTTTTTGGGATGAGTGTTGGTGTTTTGGGAGAGGTTTGAGTGGGGTTGGGTGGTGTTGGTGCCCCCCCCCCCTGGGAGAGTTTTTGGACTGTCCCCGTTTGAGTCTTGATAGTGGGGGGGGTTTTTTGGGGAAGTGTTGCTGTGTTGGGTGAGTGATGACTGTGTTGGGTGGGGTGTTGACTGTTTTGGGGTTTAAAGTGATGACTGTGTTGGGTGAGTTTTGGGGACTGGTTGGGGTGAGGGTTGACTGGGGTTGGGGTGGGGGGGTTGTAATGACTGTGTTGGGTGATTTGTTGACTGTGTTGGGAGGGGGTTAAACTGTGTTGGGTAAGCGTTGATGTGTTGGGGGAGCGATGACTGTGTTGGGTGAGTGTTGCCCGTGTTGGGTAAAGTTTTGGACTGTTTGGTTGAGTGTTAAATGTGTTGGGTGGTGTTGACTGTTTTGGGGGGGTTTTGTGACTGTGTTGGGTGGGGGTTGGGACGGGTGTTGGGGTGAGTATGCCCTGTTTTGGGGGAGTAAAGACTGTTTTGGGTGAGTTTGAACTGTGTTGGGGTAGTTTTGACTGTGTTGGGTGATTTGTTGAGTGTGTTGGGGGGATGATGACGGGGTTTTGGGGTTTGAGTGAGACTGGGGGTTGGGGTTGAGTGATGACGTGTTGGGGGAAAGTGAGGGGACTGTGTTGGGGTGGGGTGATACTGTGTTGGGTGAGTGTTTGACTGTTTTGGGGTTTTGAGTGTTGACTGTTTTGTTTGAGTGATGACTGCCCTTGGGTGAGTTTTGGGCTGTGTTGTTTAAAGTAAATACAGTTTTTTGGGTGAGTTTTTTGACTGTGTTTTTGGGGTGAGGGCTGTCTTGGGGGGAGTGTTGCGTGTTTTTTGAGTGTTGACTGTTTTGGGTGGTTTTAAATTGTGTTTTTTGAGGGGGGGGGGGGATGCCGGGTTTTGGGGGTGAGGTTGATGGTGTTTGAGTGAGGGACTGTTTGGGTGAGTGTTGGGACGGTGTTGTTTGAGTGATGACTGTCTTGGGTGAGTTTTGCCCGTGTTGTTTGAGTGAGGGGAACTGTTTTGGGTGAGTGAAAACTGTGTTGTTTGAGGGATGACTGTCTTGGGTGAGTGTTGACTGTGTTGTTTGAGTGATGACTGTCTTGGGTGAGTGTTGACTGTGTTGTTTGAGTGATGACTGTCTTGGGTGAGTGTTGACTGTGTTGTTTGAGTGATGACTGTCTTGGGTGAGTGTTGACTGTGTTGTTTGAGTTGATGACTGTTTTGGGGTGAGTTTTTGATTTGTTTTGGGGGGGAGTGATGACAGTTTGGGTGAGGGGTTAAATGTGTTGGGTGAGTGATGACAGTTTTGGGGGTGAGTGTTGACTGTGTCAAGGAGAATCACAACAAAGAGTAAAAACCCCCCAATTTGGGGGAAAATTTCCCTGCTTCATATTTGGGAAATATACGGGTTAAAAATCAATTTAAAAAATTTTGGAAAAATTTAGTTACGTCAGGGACCCCTGCACAACCCGAATGCCATTTTCAGGCATTTACAAAAACACTTAAAGGGGGGATGTTTTGGATGGAGGGGAAAAAGATAAAAAAACTAAAAAAATGTATAGTTTGTAAATAGAATCAGTAGGTCACAGGGAGGGTAGGAAATCTTGTGGGGGAAATATTTTTTTAATTGTTCCCACAGAAGTGTTTAAATTCTCGAAGGGAACAGAAAGAAATTCTAGGCATTAAAGTTAAAAATGGGAATTTTTGGTTTAATTTAATCCTATTTATACAAAAACCATAAAGAAAACTGCTAAAGTTTTTCACGATCAGTTGGCAAGAAAAATAACTACTGGATGGGGCAGAAAATCCTACACCAAATATTTTACCCCTGGAGATTTTAATTCCCTCATGTAAAAGGGAAGAGGGGCAAAACGAAATGTTAACCAGAAATTTTCCCCGGGGAAGCACCTGGCAAAAAGGGTACAACCGGGGGAAAAAAAGATTTTTGTGAAAATCTTTTAAAACCAACAGGTAATTGACCCATTTAAAAGAAAATCCCCTGAATTTGTATTCACAAACAACGAGGAACTGATCAAGACATAACATTTCCAAAACTAACTCTAAAAAACATATAGGGGTTAAAACAGATAACTCGGGGTAGGAAACTGCATCGCTAAATTTAGAGACGGGAGTCGTAAGTTTAATTTTAAAACCATAAAATTAACGGGGAAAAAAAAAACCCAAGAGCTATAAAGGAACCCTGGGAGGCAGACATAGCGACCAAAATCCCCCCATGCCTAGAGAAGCTGAATACAAAGCATACAAGTATGTATGAAAATGTCCTTTGAGGAAACCAGGAAGATCAATTAGAGAGAGGCGAGGGATGGGACAAAAAGAAAACGGGTATGAATGTTTAAAAAACACAAATTGCACAACAGGGAAAGATAGACTTACAAGAGATCACTGAATTAAAAGCAAAAATAGGATGTCATACACAAAAGAAGTAAAAAGGGGAACAAAGGGCCTACGGGATATTGAAAGAAACCAAAAAACAATCCCAAGCAAAAACTAAAATCCTGTAGAATTGGACCAACTGAAAGACTCTATACGACGATGAACAGGAAAAGTGAAACCCGAAAAAAACAGTAGATCGGGTTCAGCCCCCACAAATGACAGAAGGTAAAAAAAGCAGAAAATTTTTCACCCCCAGAAAAAGGCCGCACAGACCAATAAGATTTCAAAAAAGAAATGGAAACATCCCCATTTTCCTTCCCTGGACCGATTATAAATGTTTATTTAAAGAGTACAAAGTCCCACTAACGACCCCTCAGTATTCTTTGGGAAAAGCTTAATCTAGGTGAAATACCGGGGGCCCCTTAAAGAGTGCAACAAAACCCTTAAACAAGGGAGGAGTAGGCACTAGCTAAAATTACAGCATACCCTAACCCTCACATCATAAAAATCTGAAAGAATGAGGACGGCGGTTTTCAAATTTCATGGACCAGACAACCAACATAACCTGAACCAGCAGTTTTAAAAAGCAGGGGCGAATGTCGTCACAGCTCTGAACCATTTGGGGGGGGGGGGGCGAAACGGAGGCACTGGAAGACGACCAAAAAGCAATGTTTTACACGATTTTTCAAAGGGGTTTTACAAAAGCATAGGATGATAGCCAAAAATGAAGCCATGGGGATTACGGGGAAGGGACAGATGGATTTTCGGTTTCTTAACACAGAACACAAGAAGTAAGAGAACAGGGAAGTCCGCATCATGAGGTCAAAACTCAGTGCCCCAGGCACTGTCCTGGGCCCTTTTGCTGTTCCTCATCCTCATGCAAAAGACAAAACCCCTGGCACACTTTGTATCTCAATTTCAGTTACTCTAAAATAAGCAGAAAGTCGTATGGTAAGAACACGAAAAAAGTACCGGAGACATAAAAAGGGTTTTCCAGTGGGCAGTGGAAAAACAAAATGGGCAAAGGTGAAAAAAAAAATTCCACTGCTAGGTATGGAAAAAATAAGAACTCAAAAGGAGCACTAATACAAAACTCAAGAGGGTCACCCAAAAGAACTAAGGAACACGTAAAAGACCCGGGGAAAAATTATGTCAGCCACCTTTCTTTTAAAAACCATAAAAAAGAAAAAAACACGACAGCCAGGAAAATGACGGGTGGGTATTGGAAATTTCAAAACAAGGGGGAAAAAATGCGAGGTGACATCTTTCAAAAGCTAGGGTCCCCTCACTTAGAATATTGCCCAAGTGCTGACGGCCCCCGTTAGGGCAGAGAAATATCGGACTGGAACAAAAAAAGAGATCGTTTTCGGCTACATTGAGCCAGTAAAACACCTAAAATACGGGAACGCCTGCAAGTCTTGAACATGTACTCATTGGAGCGGAGGAGAGAGAGGTACATGATAATATATACCTGGAAAGTACTCGAGGGCTTGATCCCAAATCTGCACACTGCCATAACAACATACTGGAGTGAGAGATATGGGAGGAAGTGTAAAATAAACCCAGTGAGGAGCAGGGGTGCGGTGGGCACAATAAGGGAACACTGTATCAACATCCGGGGTCCCAGACTTTTCAACTTCTTACCAGAAGATATCAGAAACACTGCTGAAACTAGTGTTGAAGCCTTCAAGAGGAAACTAGACAAGTATCTTCACCAGGTGCCAGATCAACCAGGCTGTGATGGATATGTGGGACAGCGGGCCTCCAGCAGCAACAGCCTGGTTGACCAGGCGAGCACCACACGAGCCTGGCCCATGGTAGGGTTCAGAGAGTAGATATACTCTCGAAATTCTTCAAAGGTATATATCAAAGTTAAGCGAAGGTAGAGGTGTGGGCAGCAGTGGTGCTGCCTGTGAGGGAAGGTAGTGGTGTGGGGAACAGTAGTGTTGCCTGCAGTAAGGGAAGGTAGTGGTGTGGGCAGCAGTAGTGTGGCCTGCAGTAAGGGAAGGTAGTGGTGTGGGCAGCAGTAGTGTGGCCTGCAGTAAGGGAAGGTAGTGGTGTGGGGAACAGTAGTGTGGCCTGCAGTAAGGGAAGGTAGTGGTGTGGGCAGCAGTAGTGTGGCCTGCTGTGTGGGAAGGTAGTGGTGTGGGCAGCAGAAGTGTGGCCTGCAGTAAGGGAAGGTAGTGGTGTGGGGAGCAGTAGTGTGGCCTGCAGTAAGGGAAGGTAGTGGTGTGGGCAGCAGTAGTGTGGCCTGCAGTGAGGGAAGGTAGTGGTGTGGGGAGCAGTAGTGTGGCCTGCAGTAAGGGAAGGTAGTGGTGTGGGGAGCAGTAGTGTTGCCTGGAGTGAAAGAAGGTAGTGGTGTGGGGAGCAGTAGTGTGGCCTGCAGTAAGGGAAGGTAGTGGTGTGGGCAGCAGTAGTGTTGCCTGGAGTGAGGGAAGGTAGTGGTGTGGGCAACAGTAGTGTTGCCTGCAGTAAAGGTAATGGTGTAGGCAGCAGTAGTGTTGCCTGCAGTGAGGTAAGGTAATGGTGTGGGCAGCAGTGTTGCCTGCAGTGAGGGAAGGAAGTGGTGTGGGCAGCAGTAGTGTTGCCTGCAGTGAGGGAAGGAAGTGGTGTGGGCAGCAGTAGTGTTGCCTGCATTAAGGAAAGGTAGTGGTTTGGGCAGCAGTGGTGTTGCCTGAAGTAAGGGAAGGTAGTAGTGTGGGTAGCAGTAGTGTTGCCTGCAGTGAGGGAAGGAAGTAGTGTAGACAGCAGTAGTGTTGCCTGCAGTGAGGGAAGGAAGTGGTTTGGGCAGCAGAAGTGTTGCCTGCATTAAAGAAAGGTAGTGGTTTGGGCAGCAGTAGTATTGCCTGCATTAAGGAAAGGTAGTGGTTTGGGCAGCAGTGGTGTTGACTGCGGTGAGGGAAGGTAGTGGTGCGGGCAGCAGTGGTGTTGCCTGCATTAAGGAAAGGTAGTGGTTTGGGCAGCAGTGGTGTTGACTGCGGTGAGGGAAGGTAGTGGTGTGGGCAGCAGTGGTGTTGCCTGCATTAAGGAAAGGTAGTGGTTTGGGCAGCAGTGGTGTTGCCTGCATTAAGGAAAGGTAGTGGTTTGGGCAGCAGTAGTGTTGCCTGCATTAAGGAAAGGTAGTGGTTTGGGCAGCAGTGGTGTTGCCTGCATTAAGGAAAGGTAGTGGTGTGGGCAGCAGTGGTGTTGCCTGCAGTGAGGGAAGGTAGTGGTGTGGACAGCAGTGGTGTTGCCTGCAGTAAGGGAAGGTAGTGGTGTGGGCAGCAGTAGTGTTGCCTGCAGTAAGCGAAGGTAGTGGTGTGGGCAGCAGTGATGTTGCCTGCACTAAGGGAAGGTAGTGGTGCGGGCAGCAGTAGTGTTGCCTGCAGTAAGGGAAGGTAGTGGTGTGGGCAGCAGTGGTGTTGCTTGCAGTAAGGGAAGGTAGTGGTGCGGGCAGCAGTGGTGTTGCCTGCAGTAAGGGGAGGGAGTGGTGTGGGTAGCAGTGGTGTTGCCTGCAGTAAGGAAAGGTAGTGGTGTGGGCAGCAGTGGTGTGGCCTGCAGTAAGGGAAGGTAGTGGTGTGGGCAGCAGTGGTGTTGCCTGCAGTAAGGGAAGGTAGTGGTGTGGGCAGCAGTGGTGTTGCCTGCAGTAAGGGAAGGTAGTGGTGTGGGCAGCAGTAGTGTGGCCTGCAGTAAGGGAAGGTAGTGGTGTGGGCAGCAGTGGTGTTGCCTGCAGTAAGGGAAGGTAGTGGTGTGGGCAGCAGTGGTGTTGCCTGCAGTAACACAGTCAGTGGCCCCGCTACACAACTAGTCAGCGGTGTGCACTCCTAAACTACAGTGGCGTTCCTCCAGAACTACAGTTAGTGGCTTCAACTTCATAGGTACAATCTGTGGCCTGTACTCCAGAACTACAGTCAGTGGCCTCCATTACAGAACTACAATCTGTGGCCTCCACTACAGAACTACAATCTGTGGCCTCCACTACAGAACTACAACCTGTGGCCTCCACTACAGAACTACAATCTGTGGCCTCCACTACAGAACTACAATCTGTGGCCTCCACTACAGAACTACAACCTGTGGCCTCCACTACAGAACTACAACCTGTGGCCTCCACCACAGAACTACAATCTGTGGCCTCCACCACAGAACTACAATCTGTGGCCTCCACCAAAGAACTACAGATACTGATGTCAACAAAAACTTGTCCCGACATAAAAGCAATACAATACTTCAATGTTTGCCAGTATACAGGATCTAGACCCACCCACCAGCAAAATACTTCTACTTTGAGGTGTCCCGTAGCTCGTTCACTATCGCACTCAGCTCACACACTGAGGTCAGGAGATCGAATCCCCTGTACGGCTTGAAAACATTAGAACGTGTTTCCTTAAGAGACCGGTCTATGTTCACCCATCAGTATAAATTGGGTACCTGGGTGTTAGTGGACTGGTGTGGGTCGCATTCCGGGACAAAACAGACCTAATTTGCTTGAAATTCTCTGCATAACAAGCGTCTTTCTATATAGTAATATGTCACTGATGTCAGCTATGGTCTGTATACCTTGTACATGTACTTGTAGAAATAAAGATATTATTATTATTATTATTATTATTATTATTATTATCGGTAGACTCCTCGTGGAGTCAAATGCGATGTCTGCGGCTTTCACAGAGACCAACACAAAAGATTACTTTGACAACGAAATATGGATAACAAAATACAATTTACGTAGATGCAACAGAAAGAACAAGCAACAAGGAAGGCAGGGGTTGGCCTGTATGCCAAATAATTATTTATTTGCACAGTTACTAAACACTACAAATGATGTAGTTGAAATTTTGACAGTGAAGATTGAGTAACAAAACGATCAATTGTGTATTAGTCGCCAGATACAATATATCAACAGTTCAAGGAACAGTTATTGAAAACTGACTACTGTCTGGAAAATATTTCAGCCAAAAACATCTTGTTGCTTGGTGATTTCAATTAAAGAATTAAAAGTGGAAGAACATAAAAAATAATATTATAGTGGAGATAACACCAAGAGGTAACTCCTATGAATATTCTCACACAAATGAACTGTTGAATCTCTGTAAAAAAGTCACTTAAAGCCAGTAAATAGAGGAGCCAACAAGGCTGGAAAATACACTTGACTTGAGTGTCACAAATAATGATGGCCAGGTAAGATATATAACAGTATCGATGACAATTCAGATCACAAGCTGATAGAATTTCAGACTTGTATACACAAAGTCCTGACCAGGAAAATGAAAATTGTTATTATAAGTGCTTTCACCCAATTCAGCTTTAACAATAAGAACATCAACTGGGATCAAATCAGTCGTGTCCTTAACGAAATATGATGGAAAGATATCTTAAATAACATGGATCCGAAGCAGTGTGTAGAAAGGAGAGAGAGAGATGCTCCCTTTACAGTCGAAGGCGAAGAATCACAGAGCTTCTCAAGGGTTTAGACTATACGAAAAGCGAAAGGAATTACTAACTTGGGGGAAAGGCACAAGGAGCTAAAAGGCATTAATGAAATTGAAAGAAATCCAAAATATTTTTTTTTCATTTTTCAAAAATAAGACAAAAAATCACATCCAGTATCGGGTCATTGCTAAAATAAATGAGGCTTACACTGATGACAGCAAAGAAATGAGTGAGATTCTGAAGTCTCAGTATGAGTGTTTAGTGAGCCTTAATGAGTGGAAAATAAACTATATGAACGATTTCTTTATGAAAAAAAAGACTCAAAACCTCGTCAATTTCTTCAGAATTTCTGGCAATCCTAATGCCACATGAGCCTTTATTCTGTCCCAGGCTCAGACTCGTGGAACTCCGTGTTCATCAAGGACTGTAAGAAACTCCTATTGCATATCTTAAGTATGCTATGGCGAGAGATCCTATACACGGATGTCATCCCACAATCACTAAGAACAATGGATATAGCTCCACTCCATACAGGTGGCAGCAAAGCAATAATAGCAAAGAACTATAGACCGATAGCTTTAACATCCCAAAGAATCAAGATCGCTAACTGTAAGGAATAGGTTCAAGATTTGTGTAAATATTTCTTTCATATCTTCGGTGAGGGTAAAGGAGATAAGTGAAGACTCTCCAGTTCGCTGCTGGGGGAGATTCTGTGCCTCCAGCTCCCCGGCAGGAACTACTTTAATTGAAACGGTGTAATTGTAACTGACTCTTCACGACTTGCTCTAAATAGCCTGAAACCTGAATGTAGCATGCTTGTGCATGAAGCTAGGCACAGATATATATCAATTATTAAGAAAAGGACTACATTAGACTTTTGTGAATTCTTACTCACAAAGGCCGCCAGGAGCTTGAAAAAATTGAGAAATTTGCTAAACTAGTATTAAATAAAGAAACTGTTGAGTATAATTTTGTTTCTAAAAGTTTACGTAACAGT
The DNA here is from genome assembly GCF_026875155.1 of Cherax quadricarinatus. Classification (NCBI taxonomy): domain Eukaryota; kingdom Metazoa; phylum Arthropoda; class Malacostraca; order Decapoda; family Parastacidae; genus Cherax; species Cherax quadricarinatus. Next base: position 31,294 of record NW_026469065.1, on the reverse strand, counting down.
GATAGAAATGAACTAGGAGAGGAGCTTGGAAAAGTTAAAAAGTACAGAGAGAAACTAGCAGATCTATTATCCATCACGAAATGTCCAAATGTGTCAAGTAAAATATATTTATGGAGAATGTAACAATGTCAGTAGACTGAGAGATTAGGCTATAAGTATCTCTGGCAGTCCTGGTGTTACTGCTAGACTATGACTAGGCTTTTAAGTATCTGTCCCAGCCCCAGAATCTTGAAACTCCGTGTTCATCAAGAACTGCAAGAAACCCTTTTCACGTGCCTTAAATATTCTGTAGAGAGGGAGCCATGACACAGGGGTCATCCCAGAGTCACTAAAACAACAGACAGCTCGAACTAAAGCAATTACAAAAAAATTACAGACCGATAGCACTAACGTCCCACGTTACAAAAAAAAAATCTTATAGAGGATTCTAAGAAGCAAGATCGCTAACCACCTGGACATCCAACACTTGCATAACCCAGGACAGCATGGATTTAGAACAGGTCCCTCCTGCCTCTCACAACTAATGGACCACTATGACATGGTCTTGTATGCATTGGAGGGTAAACAAAACGCAGATTTAGTACACAAAGAATTTGCGAAAGCTTTTACAAGTGCGATCATAGTGCAATAACACACAAAATGCGTGATAAAGAAATAAAAGGAAAAGCAGGTAGATGGATCTAGAACTTCCTAACAAATAGAACACAAAGAATAATAATAAACAGATTGAAAAGCTCTGTTACACAAGGTACAGAGCTTGCTCCCAGTCTGTTCCACGAGGTACAGAGCTTTCTCCCAGTCTGTTCCACAAGGTACAGAGCTTGCTCCCAGTCTCTTCCACAAGGTACAGAGCTTGCTCCCAGTCTGTTCCACAAGGTACAGAGCTTGCTCCCAGTCTGTTCCACGAGGTACAGAGCTTGCTCCCAGTCTGTTCCACGAGGTACAGAGCTTGCTCCCAGTCTGTTCCACGAGGTACAGAGCTTTCTCCCAGTCTGTTCCACAAGGTACAGAGCTTGCTCTCAGTCTGTTCCACGAGGTACAGAGCTTTCTCCCAGTCTGTTCCACAAGGTACAGAGCTTGCTCCCAGTCTGTTCCACGAGGTACAGAGCTTGCTCCCAGTCTGTTCCACAAGGTACAGAGCTTGCTCCCAGTCTGTTCCACAAGGTACAGAGCTTGCTCCAAGTCTGTTCCACAAGGTACAGAGCTTGCTCCCAGTCTGTTCCACAAGGTACAGAACTTGCTCCCAGTCTGTTCCACAAGGTACAGAGCTTGCTCCCAGTCTGTTCCACAAGGTACAGAACTTGCTCCCAGTCTGTTCCACAAGGTACAGAGCTTGCTCCCAGTCTGTTCCACAAGGTACAGAGCTTGCTCCCAGTCTGTTCCACAAGGTACAGAGCTTGCTCCCAGTCTGTTCCACAAGGTACAGAGCTTGCTCCCAGTCTGTTCCACGAGGTACAGAGCTTGCTCCCAGTCTGTTCCACAAGGTACAGAGCTTGCTCCCAGTCCTGTTCCACAAGGTACAGAGCTTGCTCCCAGTCTGTTCCACAAGGTACAGAGCTTGCTCCCAGTCTGTTCCACAAGGTACAGAGCTTGCTCCCAGTCTGTTCCACAAGGTACAGAGCTTGCTCCCAGTCTGTTCCACAAGGTATAGAGCTTGCTCCCAGTCTGTTCCACAAGGTACAGAGCTTGCTCCCAGTCTGTTCCACAAGGTACAGAGTTTGCTCCCAGTCTGTCCACAAGGTACAGAGCTTGCTCCCAGTCTGTTCCACAAGGTACAGAGCTTGCTCCCAGTCTGTTCCACAAAGTACAGAGCTTGCTCCCAGTCTGTTTCACAAGGTACAGAGCTTGCTCCCAGTCTGTTCCACAAGGTACAGAGCTTGCTCCCAGTCTGTTCCACAAGGTACAGAGCTTGCTCCCAGTCTGTTCCACAAGGTACAGAGCTTGCTCCCAGTCTGTTCCGCAAGGTACAGAGCTTGCTCCCAGTCTGTTCCACAAGGTACAGAGCTTGCTCCCAGTCTGTTCCACAAGGTACAGAGCTTGCTCCAAGTCTGTTCCACAAGGTACAGAGCTTGCTCCCAGTCTGTTCCACAAGGTACAGAGCTTGCTCCCAGTCTGTTCCACAAGGTACAGAGCTTGCTCCAAGTGTGTTCCACAAGGTACAGAGCTTGCTCCAAGTCTGTTCCACAAGGTACAGAGCTTGCTCCCAGTCTGTTCCACAAGGTACAGAACTTGCTCCCAGTCTGTTCCACAAGGTACAGAGCTTGCTCCCAGTCTGTTCCTCAAGGTACAGAGCTTGCTCCCAGTCTGTTCCACAAGGTACAGAGCTTGCTCCCAGTCTGTTCCACAAGGTACAGAGCTTGCTCCCAGTCTGTTCCTCATCCTCATACCTGAAATAGAGTAAACAACAGCACCGTGTCATCCTTTGCTGATGACGCCAGTATTTGCATGACAGTGTCATCCACTGAGGACACGACAAACCTCCAAATGGACATTAACTAAGCCTTTCAATTGGCCTCAGAAAATAATATAAAGTTCAGTGAGGACATTTCAATTACTCTACGGAAAACTCGAGGAAATATAAACTGGATCAAAGAATAAAACAAATTCCAACCACACAGTAGATCGAGAAAGTAATGTGAAGGACCTGGAAGTGATACCGTCAGATAATCTCACTTTCAAAGATCACAATGATGTCTCTACTGCATCTGCTAGGAAAATAATAGGATAATGAGAACCTTCAAAATAAAGGATGCCAAGCCAATGATGATTCTTTTCCAGTCGCTTGTTCTTTCTAGGCTGGAGTACTGCTGTACTCCTTGGAATGCAAGTGAGAAAGATACATTACAATATACACTTGGAAAATCCTAGAGACTAGTATCCCCACAATGAAAAGCAGGGGTGCCATGAGTGTCAGGAGCCCAATTGCTTTCCAGCATACATAAAGGGGATTACCAATAGACCCCTCGCTGTTCTCAACAGGGAGCTGGACAGGCACCTTAAGTCAGTACTTATTCAGCCAGGCTGTGTTTCGTTCCTCAGTTTGCATGCGGAAGGCAGTAACAGCCTGATTGATCAGGCCTTGATCCACCTCGAGGTCTGGTCATGGACTGGGCTGTGGGGGCGTTGACCACTATGAATACCCTCCAGGTATGCTCCGGGTACCTCTGGCGGTACTGCTGTTACTGCTGGACTGTTGTTACTACTACACACCTTCCAATACCTTGTTCCACCTTCCAATACCTTGTTCCACTACCATTACAATAGTGGAATAAGATCTCCCATCAGTAACCATAGATTGCTATGTTTGTGCAGTCTTCACCACTGTCTTGAACACTCTGGAGTTATACTCATCTGGAAGTACGCCCACCACTGTGCCGCTTCTGCTACACCAGTATTTTGTGGCACATCTCTACAGTGACAGACACTGGATGTAGTTTGCGTGTTCGATGTGTGTGGCACACGAGTGACTCCCATATATTATTATATATAAAGGTTGAGTTACAGACATCTAACACACCTCTTAGTGCGACCGTTTGTCGTGAAGATGTGGCATTGCGACCTCATAATTTTATAATGCTATTATATTATTTTATAATGCATTATATTATTTCACTTATTATATTAGCTTATGTATGTAGGTATGATGTAACAACTACACCTCTCATTGTGCTCATTGTTGGACACTTTTGATGGGCTGAAAGGGCTTGCAGATTACTTGCCCGCTTGTTAGGTGGTTCGTGCCAGGCGCTAGTTGGTTCCATCAGAGCTGCAAGTTTGCTTCCCCTTCTCTGGCTGCTGTTCTTGCAGGAAACATCTCGTCTCGCCACTCTGTCATCTCGTCATTTAGACTGTTTTAGTATAGTATGTCTCCGTTAGTGAGCCGGGATATACATCTCGTAACTCTGTACAACTCTGTGCACAGAGCATTATTTAGACTTGGTTATATTTGACGTTTCTAGAGTTTATTGTGTCGTGGAGACACTATCTTCGGCCCTGAGTTCTCTAGACCTACATTTGTTCTGGCATCTATGCACTGTCGTAATCGGGAAACCTGAATTGCTAAACTCAGTTTCAGTAGTAAGGCAGTTTTATGCCTTTGGTGTAGAATCTGTTGAAGGTCCACTGTTAGGGTCGTTTTTGGTCTCCTTATTCCATGCATGACGCTGTACACTTGTTCGCTCCTTCGAGCAGCGGACAACCACACATATTGTTCAAGCAAGCTGTTTATTTGCCTCGATGTTCCAGAAGTTAGCTTGTTTAGGGATTCATAAGTCACATTCTAAGTTAAGTCAATCTGTACACATACACATTACTTTTGTGCTTATAAGTACATCTCATCAGAGCAACGTACCAGATGGTGCTTATTAAGAGTAGCAAAATATCTTAAGTGTGCACTTAGCACCATATGATCACATGTACAGAATAACACCAAATTATACACCAAGAATTGTTTAGGAATTTACCTCCTTAATTATTCAAACTATATTAACTGTAATTATTATCACCTAGACACCTTTGCTATTAAAGATCTTGACTTTTATTTGTTTGGTTTATTTTCATCCATTTGTAATCTCAAAGCACTATTGAGAAGCCACCTAATTTTACAGGATAACAAGACTAGAATACTCTGACAAACTGTTAGGAAACCAAACACAGGCTAGGTGCTGGAGGAGGATGAATAATTTGACCTGGTGTTATCTGGAGATATTTTCACTTAGTAGCGAAAGCACTTTAATGGGAAAGTTTGAAGTCCCTGAACTTGTATTCCTTGGAACGCAGGCGAGAAAGACACATTGTGAAGGCTTACTCAGCCCTGTAACAACTTCAGACAGTATTACCCAGGCTGGCTCCTCCTCAGGAAAATTAATGAATAGAAAAAGAAATAATAATTCACAAAGATAAACACTTTATTATTTACTAATGAAAATATAAAACAGTGAAACGTGAAGGTGTATCCTACTTGAAAGAAAAATGAAATGAAAAAATGACATTAGAATTCAACGCTAATATGTACAAGTAAACTGTGGTGTCTGGTTGATGTTGACACTGTCTTGTAGAAATTGTAGACGTTACTGATGATGTGGGGGGGGTCACAGGTGTTGGTGACAACCCAACGACTAGTTCTTCACAGAGTCTATAGCCTTGAATAGTCAGTCCAGATGACAGGAACGCAGGTTCTTTACCACTACAAAGATGAGGGGTAGTGTCCTGTACAATTAATCAGGTAGGTAGATTATAAGGTGACGTCTCAAGACCGGTTTCAGTCCGTCTCCTTCAACACTTCTCGTTGGTTGGCAGGTGACCCGATCTGTCATTCCAAGCTGGAAAGAGAGACAGGTTACCCACTGCTTAAGAAATCACTCTCCATGATAAGTACAATACCTAAAAGACGTGGTGATTATCAAAACATCTTACATGGAGATTGTTACAAAAAACGCGATTCTAAAAGCTTAGAGATCTCCAGTGAATACTAGAAAGGACTGCCCTTCTAGCATCCAGCCTGTTACTGGGTTTTCGTAACAAGTAGTCAGTATCCTTGTCCAATTATCCATTAAAATTCAGTATTATTCAATAGTGCTTCAGGATTGCAACTGGTAGGCTACTAACTAGAGAAATTAAAATTTAATAAATTTATTAATCATTAAGTTGTCTAGAGGTATATTATCAAATTAAATTAATTACAGCAATCAAAATAAAATCAATCTCTCGAGTTCAATATTATTGTGCTGAAAGCACATATCACATTTATAATTCTTAAGTACCGTCTGGTACCTTAACATTTAATAAGATATTACAAATATGTACAAGTAAGTGTGTATGTGTGTAAGTGCTCTAAGTAGTTCACTATGTCTCACGATTCGACTAGACTTAAACAAGTGACTGACAAAGTCCTCTAATAAACTAACTTCTTGACCGACTGGCAACCAGAACAGTCTGCTTGAACAATGAAAAGAATGCTAAGCCCAATAGCCATATAACAAGCGACTGCGACACAATCAGGATCAAGGAGATAACATAACGACACTAAGTAGGGACCATCAGCAGATCCTCCACAAAAGTTACAAAACTCCCATACTACTGAATCTAAGTTCAGCATAGGAAAAACCCGACTGTGACAATACATAGAAACCAGTACAAAATTAGGTCAGAAGCTATAGCTAAGGACCTGAGATGCTCAGAGTGTCTAAGTGACACACAACCTCAGTACAACGTCGAAAATCACTAAGTCTATACAATGTTCTGTGAACAGAGTTCTACAGAACTAACAAGAATAATGAGACAGACAATCTGTCCAACCACCAAGCGAGTCTAGAGCAGACTGAATACTTCAGGCAAGGTGAGGACACCCCCTTCCCCCTCGATCACGTGATAGCCCCGTGGACAGCACAGCTCAGAAGCCGGCAGTATAACGAGCGACAAGCGATAATTACAGTAGTTTGACAATCAAGACTTGAACTGAGCACATATTATGTACATCCTAACAACATAAGCTACGTCAAATAACAATATAAGGCAATACATTTGCGATTTAGCTATTATCGCAAATATAAGCAATATAAAATTATATGAAAAGGTAATATACATTATATATATACATAATAATCATTGTAACCCATTCAGGGGTTGCAACAAAGATCAAGGCTGAAAGGACTAAGTTCATTATTGGTCAAAAGTGAAGCTTTCAATCAATATATCCACTAGAATAGGAGCAGAGGCTTTTACTTACAGTTGTGCTGGGAGCTGTGAGTCGAGTGATTACTGTTTGACCGGAGCCCCACACGTCACCTTTCGGGGTGGGGGAGAAGGGGGAGGGGGACAGCGGGAGCTAGACTGACCCTACCTTAACAAGCAGCCGGCAATCAAACTATCGTTACCATATACTCGCTTGCTACTCCTATCTGTTGAACTTTTCCCTCACACACATCATAAATACATTTGAAAAATTCTAGAGGAACTGGTCCTAAACCTACACTCAGAAATCATTCCCTAAAAAGCAAAAGACTCGGCAGATGGTGCAACATACCTCAGTGAAAAACAGGAGTGTCGTGGAGAACACTAAGCGAAAACACAGGAAATGTCAGGAGCTCAGGACTGTTCAACACCTCCCATCATGCATCAGGGGGTTGATAAGTAAGACACTGGTGCCTCAGTTAGATATTGTTTATTCCGAAACGGTATGCCTACATGATAGGCTTCTTCAGTCGAATACAGAGGAGGTAGCAGTAGTAATAGAGTTGTGAAGGCGATGTAATCAGTCCATTATCCTCGAAGACAGTTTTGAGGTGATCGGTCCCTCAGCCTGCAGAAGAGTTCAGCTCCACAGTCTGAAAGAGTGTGAAGCTGAAGCAACAAAATGAAGACTTATATACTGTCAAGGTGAGGCTCAGGTAATCTTGACAGGACAGGCGGAGCTCACTAGAAGACTGTAATCACTGAGAGGCAGTGTAGCAGAGCTGCTGCCTGAGTTCCTCTCAGATCCATCGTGTTATTGTACATCATTATCATTTTCACTCTGTCAGACACTGCAATATAACGGTATCTTGGTACAGAGGACATTTTCAACAACTTTATTGTCTTCAAGTAGTTACGAGTGAGAAATGTTGGATTTGAGAGGGACCTTCACAGTAAGTTTGCTAACTGCGTCTCGTTGATGACCCTCTTGCCTCTACGTGTTGACTCTGCCTGTTCCGTCATCAAGAGTTTCTGCGCTTCACCTTGCCGGTATATAAATCTCATGAGGGACTGATCACCTCAAAACTACGCCTTCGAGGGTGATGGATTGAATACATCGTCTTTACATCTGTATTGCTTCTCCTACCTACTCTGTATTTGACTAAAGAAGCTTTCTGTGTACGCGAAAAGTTCCAGTATAAAGATACCTAACTACTGCCTCTCTGTCTTATTTATCAACCTGCCGGTATTGTATACCATTTAAACACAAATAAGCCGAAGAAAAGAGAGAGAATCTTAAACGACGTGGCGACTTGTAAATGGATCCCCTCTCCTTTGTGCCGTTTATTTGTGTATTGTTCTAGTCACGGTGTTGTGACTGCTTGTTCTTTGTGTACCATGATGTTCACAAAGGAAATTGCCAATAGACCTCTCGCTGTCAAGATGAAACCCGATAGATTACTGAAGTCAATACCAGATCTGCCGGGCTGTGGTTTGTATGTTAGACTGCGTGCCGCCAGAGGACGTAGTCACTGACCGGGCAGTGGGGGGGAGGCGTTGCCCCAGGAACACCCTCCAGGTAGACTCCAGGTAGACATGTGATTTTACTCACTGAGTGAAGGAATTCTTTTTTCGTTGTTGCAAAGTCTTGGTCACGCCACATGTCAGGTACAATTAGACACATTTCCAGCAAACACGACGTTCGTCAACACATTAAAACTCTCACAAATTCTATTCGTTATGTATTAATCTAATTTCTTCGGTCCTGGACCAATTTTAAAGTGTCTGTCAGTACAATAATTTATAAAGCTCATATCTATTATATTTATGAAATACAGAATACAAGGTGGTCAGTCCTTTAGCTTAAAGCAGAGACGCGAGGCCATACACGTACTGGTACGTAGTGAAGACAGCAGTGAGATACACGTACTGGTACGTAGTGAAGACAGCAGTGAGATACACGTACTGGTACGTAGTGAAGACAGCAGCGAGATACACGTACTGGTACGTAGTGATGACAGCAGCGAGATACACGTACTGGTACGTAGTGAAGACAGCAGTGAGATACACGTACTGGTACGTAGTGAAGACAACAGTGAGATACACGTACTGGTACGTAGTGAAGACAGCAGTGAGATACACGTACTGGTACGTAGTGAAGACAGCAGGGAGATACACGTACTGGTACGTAGTGAAGACAGCAGTGAGATACACGTACTGGTACGTAGTGAAGACAGCTGTGAGATACACGTACTGGTATATAGTGAAGACAGCAGTGAGATACACGTACTGGTATGTAGTGAAGACAGCTGTGAGATACACGTACTGGTATATAGTGAAGACAGCAGTGAGATACACGTACTGGTATGTAGTGAAGACAGCAGTGAGATACACGTACTGGTATATAGTGAAGACAGCAGTGAGATACACGTACTGGTATATAGTGAAGACAGCAGTGAGATACACGTACTGGTATATAGTGAAGACAGCAGTGAGATACACGTACTGGTACGTAGTGAAGACAGCAGTGAGATACACGTACTAGTGTGTAGTGAAGACAGCAGTGAGATACACGTACTAGTGTGTAGTGAAGACAGCAGTGAGATACACGTACTGGTATATAGTGAAGACAGCAGTGAGATACGCGTACTGGTATATAGTGAAGACAGCAGTGAGATACACGTACTGGTATGTAGTGAAGACAGCTGTGAGATACGCGTACTGGTATATAGTGAAGACAGCAGTGAGATACACGTACTGGTATATAGTGAAGACAGCTGTGAGATACACGTACTGGTATGTAGTGAAGACAGCTGTGAGATACGCGTACTGGTATATAGTGAAGACAGCAGTGAGATACACGTACTGGTATGTAGTGAAGACAGCTGTGAGATACGCGTACTGGTATATAGTGAAGACAGCAGTGAGATACACGTACTGGTATGTAGTGAAGACAGCAGTGAGATACACGTACTGGTATATAGTGAAGACAGCTGTAGGATACACGTACTGGTATGTAAGTGAAGACAGCTGTGAGATACGCGTACTGGTATATAGTGAAGACAGCTGTGAGATACGCGTACTGGTATATAGTGAAGACAGCTGTGAGATACACGTACTGGTATATAGTGAAGACAGCAGTGAGATACACGTACTGGTATGTAGTGAAGACAGCTGTGAGATACGCGTACTGGTATATAGTGAAGACAGCTGTGAGATACACGTACTGGTATATAGTGAAGACAGCAGTGAGATACACGTACTGGTATGTAGTGAAGACAGCAGTGAGATACACGTACTGGTATGTAGTGAAGACAGCTGTGAGATACGCGTACTGGTATATAGTGAAGACAGCAGTGAGATACACGTACTGGTATATAGTGAAGACAGCAGTGAGATACACGTACTGGTATGTAGTGAAGACAGCAGTGAGATACACGTACTAGTGTGTAGTGAAGACAGCAGTGAGATACACGTACTGGTATGTAGTGAAGACAGCTGTGAGATACGCGTACTGGTATATAGTGAAGACAGCAGTGAGATACACGTACTGGTATGTAGTGAAGACAGCTGTGAGATACGCGTACTGGTATATAGTGAAGACAGCAGTGAGATACACGTACTGGTATATAGTGAAGACAGCAGTGAGACACACGCACTGGTATATAGTGAAGACAGCAGTGAGATACACGTACTGGTATATAGTGAAGACAGTAGTGAGATACGCGTACTGGTATATAGTGAAGACAGCAGTGAGATACACGCACTGGTATATAGTGAAGACAGCAGTGAGATACACGTACTGGTATATAGTGAAGACAGCAGTGAGATACACGTACTGGTATATAGTGAAGACAGCAGTGAGATACACGTACTGGTATATAGTGAAGACAGCAGTGAGATACACGTACTGGTATATAGTGAAGACAGCAGTGAGATACGCGTACTGGTATATAGTGAAGACAGCAGTGAGATACACGTACTGGTATATAGTGAAGACAGCAGTGAGATACACGTACTGGTATATAGTGAAGACAGCAGTGAGATACACGTACTGGTATGTAGTGAAGACAGCAGTGAGATGCACGTACTGGTATGTAGTGAAGACAGCAGTGAGATGCAGCAGCTTAGATTGATTATGCTCTTTCATACCTAAGAGAGTGAACACCTCAAATGTCCTCTCCATTACTTCCATTGTTCCTAATATTAATCACCTGTTTATTCCACAGAAGACATCTGTTGTGAATGTCAAACAGGTGTTGAACATGTGTTTTACTTATCCGCGTGTCAGTACTGAATACAGTTAATAATATACTTATCTGATACAGCAACACAATGTTTTCGTGATACATGAGACGTCTTCTGTAACTCTGTTAATAAACTAATTTTTGGTAAGATTTACTTCCACTAGTGACTCCCGCCACCTGTAATGCCATCTCCTCTTGCTACATCTTACTTCTAGCTCCAGTATACAAGTCTCTGGTCTATACTTTTGCTTGAGGCTAAGGGATTGACCCCCTCCAGTTACAGAAAGAGAGCTGAACACCTGTCAAGGTTAACTGAGGGATTGATCACCTCAAAACTGCCTATCCATTTCTTTCTCTGTGACCAGTATTAAAATCGCCTCTGTATTCTACTTATTCATCAAATTGTTAGTATATGAAAAAAAAAATGGTATTTGAGTTGAAGAATAAGATGGCGTCAGATAACCCATGTCACCTGTTGTTTAGTTTGGTCGAGCATCCGGTGTACCAGTGTTTACATTATCTTACCGACTCCAGTTTCCTAACCCACAATTTTGGTGACAGGGATCAATGAGGCTTCCAGGCATTTACGGCGTCTGAAGTCATATACTTTTCATCAATGAGATGTATCTATTTCTAACTAATTAAATATTCCATACAGTTCGTATGGTGGACATAAGAATTGCTCAAGTAATCTTTGTCGCATTAACTGCTGTCACAGAAACTGTGGATTAGAAAACTGCTGGAAGCTAAAATCTATTAAAAAACACTAAGACGCTCGAGGAAGGTGACCTCACAAGATGACCTCACAGGTGACCTCACAAGGTGACCTCACAAGATATATGATGTTACTTTCAACCTGACTTCTGCCAGGAACTACAATCACATAACCTCACTTTTAAGAGGCACATAAGTTCCTCCGTCTTTTAATATCATGCTCATTTTCCCACTATAATCTACCTTGTCCATAATTACTATCGTATTTGCTTTGTTTCGTAAGGTGAAGTCCAGGATCCTTCCTTAATTCATGGTATAATAACTTAACAAATGAGCACAACTCAGACGTCTACAACAACAATAGTCATCAAAGATTTAAGTTATACCGTGAATTAAGATCCTGGACTTCACCTTACGAAACTAAACAAATGTTATAGTTATTAGAAGACGAGGGAGCTTATGTACCCCTTAATTCTTCAAATCTTGTATGTTAAAAGAGATCAAAGGGCAGGAGAAGTGAAACGCTCTTCTAATAAATATATATGTATCCTAGTATTTGCCGATGCGTTTTTGTTTCCGCAATGTCTAAATCCATTACGAAGGCGGCCATCTACGAAAATCATGATATAAAAATGGAGCTCTTAGGGAGTTTCCGCTACTGAAATCGGTGGATATTTCAATTAAATTCACAACTTGAAAGAAAAAAATGAACTTTCCCTATTTTTTTTTAATCTCGACTCCTGTAGTATGAAAGAACTTACTGATGACGGTGAGGTTGGTTCTGGCATTCCTGGTGGGACTCTTCTTGAAGTCGACGCGGCATCTGTAGAGTCCCTCGTCAGTCGCCCGAACGTTGTCCAGGATCAGTGAAGCCGGCGACGACTGCAGGTCAAAGTGACCCCGGCCAGCCAAGGTCTTCTCGTCGGCCCAGTTCCTTGCGTTCGTCAGGCTGTGCTTGCGAGAGTCGTAGCTGCAATGGGAGAGAGGTGTGCGATTTTAGATTTTTTTATCTAATACAGTACTAATTCGACTGCAGAGTACAGCTGCATTATTCTATGAGTGTGATATAGTGGCAACGGCCGCCCTTTGAAACTATAGTGATTATATCAGTAACATGAAGGGAGAACACCTAATACGCAGTTACACTTCTGTACCAGTCACTAAGTCAGTACACCGACAGTGGAACGACTGACTTCCATACCCTATTCCACGAGATATCCTATTCCATAAGACACCATATTCCATAAGACACCATATTCCATAAGACACCATATTCCATAAGACACCATATTCCATAAGACACCATATTCCATAAGACACCATATTCCATAAGACACCATATTCCATAAGACACCATATTCCATAAGACACCATATTCCATAAGACACCATATTCCATAAGACACCTAATAGAGATATTTTGAAGAATTGAGACACTTATGCAACACATGGGAATCTTTATTGAAGAAACGTTTCGCCACTCAGTGGCTTCATCAGTCCAATACAAAGTAGAAATGGGTAAGGAGAGGAGAAGTTCGAGGTAATCAGTCCCTCAACCTGGAAACGATGTGTTCACTCCATCACTCTTGTAGGAAGTGCAGCATAGGGCCAGAGAGGTGGCTTATATACTGCGGTGAGATGAGTTGAAGCAGGAGGAGGCGGGATCACAGTGGGACCTGCCACTAGTGTAAGTAGGTCGTCGTCCAAAGGTTGGGCAAGCGTTGAAGTCTTTGTACCAAGATCTCATGATGTTGCAGTGTCTGACAGATGTGATGAATGGTTTTGAAAACCGACAAGTTGAAGAATTGAGACACTTATGCAACACATGGGAATATTTATCGAAGAAACGTTTCGCCACACAGTGGCTTCATCAGTCCAATACAAAGTAGAAATGGGTAAGGAGAGGAGAAGTTCGAGGTAATCAGTCCCTCAACCTGGAAACGATGTGTTCAGTCCATCACTCTTGTAGGAAGTGCAGCATAGGTATGTATGTATAATGTTCGCCAAGACCGTAGTCCTGGCACGGGTCTCAATCTTGCGATGACCCGTCTTTGGCTCCCGAGGGAGAAAGGTTTCTACAATGATGCGACGTATGCTGCTCAAGCACTCTTCTGGTCAGTTCAACTGGTGCATCTCATAAGCGACAACACCATATGTACTCCTAACTATGGACACTAGCGAGGAGGAGGATATGTCGTTATCACAGGTAACAGCTTGTCTGGTTCGTTGACTCCATGGTACACTAGTGTGGCCGCAGTCATCTCTGGGTCCTCTTCGGGAGGGAATATCACTCCTAGTTGCCTGCGGAGTGTCTCAGTGACTTCGCTCTCCAGAAGATAGTGTGTTAGGGGCTGACAGTACTGGCACATCTCCTCCTTGTCTACCATCATCTTGGCTGTGGGAAAGCCCAAACGAAGCCGATGGATGGCGGTACACTGCGCTCTGGACCAGTGCAGCATAGACAGATGTGATGAATGGTTTTGAAAACCGACAAGTTGAAGAATTGAGACACTTATGCAACACATGGGAATATTTATTGAAGAAACCATTCATCACATCTGTCAGACACTGCAACATCATGGGATCTTGGTACAAAGACTTCAACGCTTGCCCAACCTTTGGACGACGACCTACTTACACTAGTGGCAGGTCCCACTGTGATCCCGCCTCCTCCTGCTTCAACTCATCTCACCGCAGTATATAAGCCACCTCTCTGGCCCTATGCTGCACTTCCTACAAGAGTGATGGACTGAACACATCGTTTCCAGGTTGAGGGACTGATTACCTCGAATTTCTCCTCTCCTTACCCATTTCTACTTTGTATTGGACTGATGAAGCCACTGTGTGGCGAAACGTTTCTTCAATAAAGATTCCCATGTGTTGCATAAGTGTCTCAATTCTTTAACTTGTCGGTTTTCAAAACCATTCATCAGGGATATTTTGGGATATTTTCTCACGAGGCTACAGGACTTACAACCCAGAATATGTGAAGACTACAGCGTTATAAAAAAACATCTTCCAGATGTTAAAATGTCTGCACACATCATCCAGGATTGCAAAGATCATGTGCACAACAACTTCTCTTCACCGAAGCCAGAAAACTACACAGGCAGAAGACTCATCCCTCCTACTGGCCACACTGCAGGATACATTCCACCCATCCTCTCTAAAAGCAGCTAAGGTTTCCATTATCAAATCCAGCAGAAAGAAAGACTTGACCTGGCAAAAACAACATCCACCAGGACGGTGAAATCATTTGTGTGTCGATTGTATCCAGAAAGAAGTGGGAGAGATCATCTGTAGTCTACAGATTATGTTGCTGGAACACCAGCGAGTCTGCTGGATATAATACTTTCTTAGGTTAAGATTCGTCAGGAAACAGGACAAGTGTATCCTGACGCCGGTCTTAGTCACATAATGACCCTCCACTGGAGCTTTTCGTCATCTGTCTGAGGCCTTCCACTGGCTAACTAGTCCACCCCTTTAAAAATTAAGGCTATAATTATAGCAATAGTACCAATATGTACCACTAAATACACGAGCCTGAAATTTTCTTACATAACTGGCATAAAAACATGATTATAAAATGTTCAGGGCGGTGAAAAAACGATTATTTACTTACCTAAAATATTATATATTTTATTCTACTGGAAATACGTAGCTTAATACATTTAGGCATGTAAGTGTTTTTAGGAGCACGAGACACGGTGCTCTACTTAATAATCAAGTAATAGATCAATCCAGTGTATTTACAAAATTATATACAATTTACCTATTAACTGTGCCTATTGTGGGTACGTATTTGATACATATGCGCATTATCCAAATATCCATGACACCCAAAACGAGCCTATCCATGATATATACAATGTTGTAAAGACGTGGCCAAGACCTTGACTAATGACAGAAAACCTGAAACTGTAACAAAGACCATTAAACACCATAAGGTGGACACACACAGTCTTATTAACCCAACAGACTCCTAATTACAATGCTAGGCAATGCATTTACCATGTACTCCGACTGTGACATTGAGCAGATAACCAGAACATTGAATATCTTGAGCCAAGGTCTGGACAGTAAGATATGACAGTAAAGATGGCGAATTAGGACACATATAACCCAGAACTAAGTCAAATATTCGACGAAGAGACACCATCTTTGAGGCTACAATAGTGACACATTATATTATCTAGGGGACCAATATCCTAAAGTACACAAGCACAGTAAGTTTGAAGCAGGTCAGAATTTGAACTATCAATTTATCAGCGTTGAAATGTGAAGGCAATTAGATGAGCCACTCAGAAAATGTTGCACGAAAATCAGTATCACAATTTTGCAAATTTCTATAAAAAAGGAAAATTGGGACCAACACAAGCCAAAATAAATCCAAACATTCCCGGAAATAACATTTACCAGTGTTTAAAGTTTACGTACACATGTCAACAATAAAGTTAGATTTAGTAAATAAACATTATGTAGATTTAACCTATAATGAAGGAAAAGATTCCATTGAGGAAACAACGTTAGCGCTGAAAGTTTAAATCCAGCCAGAAGAGGCAGTCCCAAGTTTTTACACAGACTCCATCATACAGTGCATGTGAAATGAAATTCCTTCAGATTCGATTTAAGCAAGAGGAGGATAAGTCCGGCTCCTTGGATCAAGAACCCTTCACCGGAGTCAAGGTGAGATATTGCAATAATACGAAATAATATATATATCATTATCTTGAGATTAAACCTAACAAAAATGTTGCCTTTACACGCCATTAAGAGACACGTAACTTCCTCCGTCTTCTAATAACGTGTTCATTTTTCCACTATAATCCACCTTGTACATAACTACTATCACATTTGTGTTGTCTGTTTCGTAAGGTGAAGTCCAGGATCTTTCCTTAATTCCTGGTATAACTTAACAAATCTTTGAGGATAATTGTGTTACAGAACTCAGACATCTACAACACAATTATCCTCAAAGATTTGTTAAGTTATACCAGGAATTAAGTAAAGATCCTGGACTTCACCTTACGAAACAGACAACACAAATGTGATAGTAGTTATGTACAAGGTGGATTATAGTGGAAAAAATAAACATATTAGAAGACAGAGGAACTTAGGTGCCCATAATATAAACTTTTATTTCAGGAGGACACACGAGTCTGGAAATTGACGAGTCGATCAGAAAATATTTCTTCCAGATTACAGAAACAATATTTGGAACAATTTCTATGAATTGTAGTTAAGGCATCTACGAGCGCAAATATTCATACGAATCTTGCCCTAGATACAGTGCACCAGCATGGAAGGTTTGAAGATGATCTACTAAGACGTTCTCGAGTTATAAACAAAAATTTAGGAGAAAGAAACGAAAAATGTTGCCGAGAAATGCTCCGAAAATAGGAAAGTGTCTCTATCTCTATAATCCTATAAGAAAAAAATAGCTGATTTATACTTTTTGAGAAAATACAATTTGATAAAACTTATTTAAAATATTAGTACCAAATATATATATATATATATATATATATATATATATATATATATATATATATATATATATATATATATATATATATATATATATATATTATATATATATATGCCATTAATGTACGCCAGAGCTTAGGGTATGAAGGCGAACACAAGATATATGAACAAACTTTCTCTTACCAAAAGTACGACTTAAGTGATATCAGTAATGCACATCACTTAATATCACAACAATATTTAACAGTGCAACAAACAGCGTTTGTAACGCAAGTCCAACAAATTTTAGTACGATTACTTCGTCTCCTTCTTGGAATGACCTGAGAACGGCTGTGTTTACCATATATGTTCCGCCATCTTGTGAGCACTCACTGCCTTCTTAACTAACTCATGAGCAGACCTAAACGTTGCTGCATCTAAGCACTAGTGCTTACTGAAGATTATTCTCCCTGAACCTCCTTAAAAGATAATAAAGGAGCATACACTGTATATCCGTATATTAGTTCAAAGGGGCTAAGACTTTATGTTCAGTCGCCTTGATAGTGAACAATAATAATGGCAAACCCTCTTCCCAGTCTCCTGCAAATTCCGTGCAGTAAACCCGCATCACAGACCACAAAGTCTGGTGGAAACATTGACATGCTCCTAGTGACTGTGGGTGATTACTTGTAGAAAGAACATAAGGGATTCCCAGGTGATGTCAGGAGTCCTGGGAATTCTAGAACTGAAGTTAAATCTTTGGTTCGACTGAATTTATCTATGATGCCCACGGTGCCCCGCGGTCTGGTGGTTCAAGATCTCGCTTCACATGATGAGGGTCCGGGTTCGATTTTCCGCCGAAGGGGTAGAAACAATGGGCGTCTTTGCTTACATCGGTTGTCCATGTTCACCCATCACTAATAATGGGTACCTGGGTGTTAGTGGACTGGTGTGGGTCGCATCCTGGGACAAAACTAACCTAATTTGCCCTATAAGCTCTGCATAACAAGCGGCTTTGTATATAGTAGTATGTCATTGATGTCAGCTATGGTCTGTATACCTTGCACATTATTATACTATTATTATAAGTAAGGTAGCAGTGTATGACCAGTAGTTCGAGAGTTGGTCTCTCTCATAGTGATAGCTACAGAACAGCCAGTTAAACGAAACACGATGCTGAACAAGTGCAGGTTGGCAAGCGTCGTCCTAGGAAGTGAGGCAACACAGTCAGTAATAACTTGAGATAAAAGTTCTCCATAAAGTACGGGCATAAGTGGTGCTGGTTTTAGAGACTAATTTGTCCTGCCAAGTGACGTAGTTCTCAACTTTTTAAGTCACCAACTCTCTCATACTTGGCTAAGCAAAGTTTGAGATTAGTTAAGTAAAAGGACACAAGTGCAACTAATGTGGCAGTTTATTGTGGCAACGTTTCGCTCTCCAGGAGCTTTGTCAAGCCGTAAGGTTTGACAAAACTCCTTGTGCCCCACTCTGCACTGTTCCAGTCGTGTGAGGTGAGGTACTGAGGGCTGGGCTTGTGCAATACGGGGATACCTTTGTAAGATCGCAGAGTGATGAGGTTCATTTTGTTGATATATGTATCATGCACTGGATTCTTTTTTAGTGCAGTGGACTGTAAATGTCTCTCTGCCTGCCTGGCTACCTGCCTGGCTGTCTGCCTACCTGCCTGGCTACCTGC